>CM054784.1:12425000-12455000 GCA_028984075.1 Pieris mannii
CTGAAAAAGGTAAAGAAATTCCTGAGAGACTGTCAAAATCACTTAGTAAATGTAGAATGAAATGTATCGACCGCTTTCCTGAAACAGAGAGGAAACAATGTTTTGATGCATATTGGGCTCTAGGAAGCAGAGATCGAAGAGCAATGTACATGGCCAGTCTGATCACTATATTACCAAAAAAAACACAAAAAACTGACAGCAGAACAATTAAGAGAGATTGCTACTGCATTTATAAATTAATAACAAATAATATAGAAAAACCAATTTGTAAAGAATGTTTTTGCAAAACTTTCGGGGAAACCAAAGGTTTTGTTAACATTGTGATGGGCCAGAAAAAAAACTCTGCAAGTGGCATCATTCCAGCTGATACAAGAGGACGTCAACCACCTAAAAATAAAAAAACTGTAGACGATATAAATTCAGCCAAGGACCATATACTATCTTTTCCGAGCTACGAAAGTCATTACTGTAGAAAAAGAACAAACAAAAAATATCTATCTTCGGACCTTTCCATAGCAGCAATGTATCGTATGTATAAAGAAATTTGTCCAAATCCAGTTTCACTGAAATTGTACTCACAATGTTTTCATGATTTAAAGCTGTCGTTTAAAATGCCATCCAAAGATACTTGCCATACGTGTGATCTCTTTAACACAAAAATAGAGTTAGCTGTTGGCGAAGACAGATTCAATTACGAAGTTGAGCTTCTTGAGCATCAATCACAAGCTGAAAAAGCTTATTCAGAAAAAAGAATGGATAAAAATGAAGCCAAGAGCAATGCCTACCTACGCCTTACCTGAAAACTTCTGTTGCTTTTTACAAACGGCAGCTATGGTCTTTTAATCTGACAGTACACGATTTAGCTAATGATAAAGCTACATGTTATATGTGGGACGAAACTATCAGTGCTCGAGGAGCTAATCAAAACGCGTCATGTTTGTGGCATTTTCTTATGAATTTGCCTCCAACAATCAAAGAAGTAACGTTTTATTCAGACACATGTGGAGGCCAAAACAAAAACAATGCTGTTGCAATGATGTTTTACGGCACATGCATCCAACGCTAAAGACAATCAACCATAAGTTTCTCGTCAGTGGACACAGCCACATGGAGTGTGGTTCGGATCATTCTCTCATTGAGCGCACAAAAAAGAAAACGCAGATTAAAATAAACCACCTCAATGATTGGATTCAACTGGTAAGATCTTGCAAGATTAATAATCCATTTAACATTGTACCAATGAAGCTTGATGATTTTCTAAATTTTTCGGACTTAAGTTCGAAAAAAGGACCATTCACAATTAAAAAAAAGGATACCTCTGGTGATAAATTCTTATGGCAGCCTGTAAAATGGCTGCAATATAAAGATCCCATAGGAGAAATTCGTTTCAAGACAGATTTGGACAGTGAAAGCTCTTTTAAAGTAATAAATTACAGAAAAAGGGGCAAACAAAATTTTGACAACATACAGCTGGAAGTTGTATCCAAAGACACTTTACCGATAAGTAAAGAAAAAAAGAAGGATTTGATGAATCTATTACCATTAATAGATCCCGCATTTCATGAATTTTATAAAAATATAAAGACCGATAATAGCACTCCCGACAGAGATCCAGATTTAGATACGGAAGACCCCGATGTACAAAAAAATGGAGAAGACTGTGAAGACTGATTTTATTAATTTGGTAATTTAAAAAAGTTTAATTTGATTGTTTTTTTTTTTAATAAATAAATAGTATTTCCTTTATATTTTTTTATACTTACCTGTATACCATTATACTTACCTATATACTACAAAACATATATTTTTTAATTACATGTGATAACATACATCCTTATTAATGTTTATATATTTATTTTTATGCTTATTTTTACGTTCGATTTGTAAATAGAAAACTAAATTTTGAATTCGGGTCTCAATTCATTAAGTGAATACATTGACAAGTCGTCGGTGAACGACTTGATATGTCTGTTTTTGTTATGTTTTTAATCAAAATAATTCAATTCTATGTAATAATCTGAAAAGTCGATTCTTATAAAATATAATGCAATAATAAAAAACAAAAATACAAAAAAAATGGATTTACAAATAAAAAAGTAAACTTCAACAGGCTGCCCTGAAAAGTATGCATTTTCGACTTGTCAACCTATTCACGCCATGTACGGATATGATAGAAGGTCTTAAAATTAGTTACAAAAAGTTATTAATAAAATTACAATTTAGAAAAAGTTACAAATTAAAATTATTATTGATTAGGTATAATTACAATTAGTTCGTCTTACAAATTAATAACTTAAGCTAGTGATTGTAGGTTCGGTTGAGGCGGCTGAGTATCAGTCATGCTATTTGATACAATTTCTTCCTCTCAGCCGCCCCCAACCGCACCGTGATTAAGATAGAGCAGAGTACAAAAAGCTCTTGCACGCAGAACTTAATGATTTAAACTCCTCAGGTAGGAGGTATAGCCGCTGTTGTGTTGGTTGAGGGTCGGTCATGCTATTTGATACAATCCCTTCCACTCAACCATCAGCGTCGTAACCATGGTTTATTAAAAATATAAAAATAATAATAAGAGTAAAGAACTAAAAATAAATATAAAACATGAAATTTGTTGTTGTACAAAAGTGAAAAAGTTATAACATTAAAATTATGATAAAATAGTTAAATGTATTTACAATTAAAATAAAGTAAAAATTTAAGATAAATTTAAAAAAAAATGAAGTTCCGCAGGTAAGGCGGATGATAGCCTAAAGTTGTGTTATCTAAGTGAGATTGTAGAGGATGTATGCAGTGGATTAATGAGTTAATTAGGGGAAGGAAGGGATATGGGGATAATCTATGTATTAAAGTGTGCAATATGTGTGGTTTAGTGTGTTGTGTTATAGTGTGTATTTATTGCAATAACTGTTTTGTATAGAAATATGTGTGTAGGCCATATGTGGATATGGAGGCACCCCAAGAGCCAGTGTCGCGCGCTGACGTCATAATCAACTACAGTGTCTGAGCGAATGTGAGGTGATATGAGATTTAAAAATGTGCATTGTGCGTTGTCTGTTAAGATTTTCTGTAAGCAGCGAAACCTGATATGTGGTGTTGATGATTGGAGTAATTGTGGTTAGGCGTAGTTGACTTTGGCCTCAACGCGGGCACGCATAGCTCTAACCTTGGGGCAGCTATCCGAGTCGGCTCGGTGTTGAGTGTCTGTGTTGGTCTTGTGTACGGTGTTGTGTTCTGAGCAGTTGGTGCATTTTGGTGTTAATTCGTTGCATTCCTTGGTGGAGTGGTTAGCTGAGCATTTGGCGCATGTGGGTGACTTAGCGGGGCAGCGACTTTTGGTGTGTCCGAAGTTCAGACAGTTCTGACACTGTCTGAACGGTGAAAAGTTGGCGCAGTGCACCCGCTGCATGTCGATGTTTACTCTGCCGAGGTCGGCAAAGGCTTTCCAGGCAGAGGGTGTGGTGTTAAGGACCGCGTTATAAAGGGAGGTGTTGCGATTTTTGGCTGTAAATTTTATAGTAAATGTGTGATTGCTTAGTGTCGGGTTCTGGTCTTTGATGGTTTGGATTAAGTCGGTTTCAGATGTGTATTTTGATATGCCTTTCAAGATGGTCATCGGGCTGATCCGTTTCTCATCTTGAGCTTTTATGGTGTTTGTGCTATTTAGTTTAGTGACAGTATGTTTCTTGTGGTCCTCGTTTTCGAAGACCATTTTAAGTTTATTGTTGGAAAGTGGCGTGACCTTAAGCGGTGCAAAACCGCCCTCGCGGAAGTTGACAGTTTTACAAATTTGTGTAATTAGTCTTTCGGTGCTGTCAAACCCCTCGCCGGAAACAACAATAGAGGGGCCAGTGGGTGCTTTAGGGGTCGCCGCGGCGTTGGCGTAAGTTTTGTTCTTGTTGGGGGGGATGGTTGTGTGTTCAGTGAGTGTAGGTTTGGGAGTGGATTTTAATTGTTTTGTTAGCACACTCATTGCCCTGTTGGACTCCTCGAGTAGCCGAGAGTGGGTTTCTAGCTTGTTTAGGAGTAATTTTTGTGTGCTATCGTCGGGTGGTGTATTTTTGCTTGTGTTATTGTCGATGTTATTGGCCGGGGGTGTGAGGGGTTTGGAAGGGGAGGGGGTGGTAGGGTCTAGCATAGCGACGACTCCGAAGAGACCGTCGATTGTCTCTGTAATTATCGTTTTCAGCTCACTCTTAAGGTTGCGAGAGGCTAAAACCGCGTTCAGGCCTTTGCGTCTGAAATTCCTCGCCATCTCCATGTAGGTGGACTCCGCGGGGGGAGCTTCACGAGTGAAGGCCGGACTTAAATTGTCCACCAAATTCCGCCTAGCGGCTGTAGAAGATGTTTGGAGAGATGGCGAGGCAGTGTTTGTGGTTTTGGGTGGGGTGCGGGGTAACATTATTTCGTGATGGGTGGGGGGGAAGGGTCGAAACTGGAATTGGTCTAGTGGTCTAGAATCGCCTTTAAAAGCCGATTCAAATGATATGTGACTCGGGGGGGTGCGGAGGGGGGGGGAAAAATTTTAGGGGAGGGGGGGGAAAAACTCAAACTGGGGGTTGATAGGTAGGTTTGCGAGCGACTGTACGGTTATATTAGTGTTTGCCTTGAAGAGGCGGTTTGAACGAGCCCAAGCTCGGTGTGTTTCTGTATATGTGAGTGTAGTGTTAAAGATGAGGCTGGTCATCCGCCTTACCTGGTACTTCCGCACAGGATAACTCCTGCACCGCTGCACTGCTGATGCTGGAGTTTGGGATCGTTTTGAAGCCCGCAACGAGATCAACACGATGGTGCTGGTGAAGAGGCAGTTGCTGGTGATCACCAGGAATTTTGGCTCCTGGTGGAGCTGGTGATAAGTGGTGAAGAGGCGAAGAGATCGGGTCCGGTGCAGAAAAGAATTGCGGATATGATGGTTTCAAAGTTATATTTTTATCTGAAGTGGATCCTGTGGAAACCCTGGGTTGAAAGTTCAAATTGCATGTAACTCAGGAGCTATTAGGCGAAAAATGGAAATCTTGATGCCGTCTGATGCGCCAGACGACGCCGGTTCTGCTGTTATGGTGTTCGAAAACCCAGGGGTGTTAGAACGCAAAATATTTGCAATAATAGTGTTTTTTCCAGGTTTCAGGGGCTGTCAGTGCTCCGATTTCCAAAAAAGATGTGTCTGCTGATAGCTGAAGTAATTGCGCACCGTTCTATGTATGTCTTGTTGATAAATATTAAAGCGCCGCGATTTGGCGACTGAAAAACCAGTTTTCAGCCGCTGAAAAATCCAATTTCAGGCCGATTGATGTAATATTGGTATCAAACGATGCGTCGAAAAGGGCTATCGTTTGATGTATAAAAAAGATATGGTTGTAGATCTATATAAAAAGTTATTAAGGATTTACCACTATAATGTCTGCCAAATCCACAAATGTGGGTCCTTAACGACCAAAATATGGTCGAAATACGCACCACACTGCGTTCTATCTATTAGAACTCACTTAGGAATTTTTACTGCACTGATAATATTTTTAAAATCAAACATATAAAATATAACAAACAAATAAAAACAAAAATATTTTTAAAAAAAAGACCAAAAACATTAAAATGAAAATTTTAATGTTTTTGGTCGAAAAAAAAATCGAAAAAGAAAAACTGGGATAATGAAAATAGCACTAAACGAAAGAGCGGAATTTTCCGCGTCTTTTGATGTATAAAACACTGCACTTAGCACACGGGAACTATTTTTAAAACTTTTTCGTAACTTTGAAAAGGCGCGGAGCGACGTGGAGTCGACCGTTTTTCGTGGCGTCTGGACGCGGACTGGTTAGGTTAGGTTAGGTTAGGTTAGGTTAGGTTAGGTTAGGTTCTCGGCGGCGGCGAGGCGGGGGCGCGGGGGCTAGACGCGGAAGCCGTCTGCCCAACAGCGTCCCGCTGCGTCGTCGCTGAGCCCGTATGCAGACATATTTGCCTAAATTCCCTGGGTTGAATGCCTAGTGCGACCCCCGGGGAATTTAATGTGGTGCCAGTCGTCATTCATTCAGGATGGATGAGGCTGGCACTGCAGGCGATATGGAGGGTTCAGGAGGAGTTTTTAGTGGGTCGGGTTTCTCCCCTCTGACTAGCAGAGGGATAAGAGTTAACCATCCCCACAGTCCCCGCGATAGCGACTGCATACGCGCGCGGGCCTGCATTTGTGCATTTCAACCTCCATTATAAAAAAAAAAAAAAAGGTTAGGTTAGGTTAGGTTAGGTTTTTTTTTTTTTTTTTTTTTTTTTGTGCTAATTTATAGTGGGCCTACCTCCCCGGCGACTCTCGCCCCGGGGCCGAGGAAGCTAAGCTAGGTAATAATTTTTTCAGAGGGAATCTTTATTCAGGTAAAAAATGTATAAAGGTAGGTGAGGTGGCTGAGGGTCGGCTTCGCTATTTGATACGATATTCACCTTCGCTGAGCCACCTGCTTAGAGTCCGCGTCGTTACGACTTACATTTTTGTTAATACTATTGTGATAAGTATATATGATAGAAGGTCTTAAAATTAGTTACAATAAGTTATTAATAAAATTACAATTTAGAAAAAAAGTTACAAATTTAAATTATTATTGATTAGGTATAATTACAATTAGTTCGTCTTACACATTAATAACTTAGGCTAGTGATTGTAGGTTCGATTGGGGCGGCTGAGTATCAGTCATGCTATTTGATACAATTTCTTCCTTTCAGCCGCCCCCAACCGCACCGTGATTAAGATAGAGCAGAGTACAAAAAGCTCTTGCACGCAGAACTTAATAATTTAAACTCCTCAGGTAGGAGGTATAGCCGCTGTTGTATTGGTTGAGGGTCGGTCATGCTATTGGATACAATCCCTTCCGCTCAACCACCAGCGTCGTAACCATGATTAAATAAAATATAAGAATAAAAATAAGAGTAATGAGCTAAGAGTAAACATAAAACATGAAATATGTAGTTGTAAAAAAAAAAGTAAAGAAAAGGTTATAATATTAAAATTATTAGTGAGAAGGTCTTAAAAATAGTTACAATAAGTTATTAATACAATTACAATTTAGAAAGAAAGTTACAAATTACAAATATTATTGATTAGGTATAATTACAATTAGTTCGTCTTACATATTAATAGCTTAGGCTAGTGATTGTAGGTTCGGTTGGGGCGGCTGAGTATCAGTCATGCTATTTGATACAATTTCTTCCTCTCAACCGCCCCCGACCGCACCGTGATTAAGATAGAGCAGAGTACAAAAAGCTCTTGCACGCAGAACTTAATAATTTAAACTCCTCAGGTAGGAGGTATAGCCGCTGTTGTGTTGGTTGAGGGTCGGTCATGCTATTTGATACAATCCCTTCCACTCAACCACCAGCGTCGTAACCATGATTACATAGAATATAAGAGTAAAAATAAGAGTAATGAGCTAAAAGTAAACATAAAACATGAAATTTGTTGTTGTACAAAAGTAAAAAGTTATAAAATTAAAATTATGATAGAATAGTTAAATGTATTTACAATTAAAATAAAGTAAAAATTTTAGGTAAAATTAAAAGAAAAATGAGGTTCAGCAAGTAAGGCGGATGATAGCCTAGAGTTGTGTTATCTAAGTGAGTTCGTAGAGGGTGTATGCAATGGATTAATGAGTTAATCAGGGGAAGGAAGGGATATGGGGATAATCTTTGTATTAAAGTGTGCAATATGTGTAGTTTAGTGTATTGTGTTATTGTGTGTATTTGTTGAGATAACTTTTTGTATAGAAATATGTGTATAGGCCATATGTGGATATGGAGGCACCCCAAGAGCCAGTGTAGCGCGCTGAGATCATAATCAACTACAGTGTCTGAGCGAATGTGAGGTGATATGAGATTTAAAAATGTGCATTGTGCGTTGTCTGTTAAGGTTTTCTGTAAGCAGCGAAACCTGATATGTAGTGTTGATGATTGGAGTAATTGTGGTTAGGCGTAGTTGACTTTGGCCTCAACGCGGGCACGCATGGCTCTAACCTTGGGGCAGCTATCCGAGTCGGCTCGGTGTTGAGTGTCTGTGTTGGTCTTGTGTACGGTGTTGTGTTCTGAGCAGTTGGTGCATTTTGGTGTTAGTTCGTTGCATTCCTTGGTGGAGTGGTTAGCTGAGCACTTGGCGCATGTGGGTGACTTAGCGGGGCAGCGACTTTTGGTGTGTCCGAAGTTCAGACAGTTCTGACACTGTCTGAACGGTGAAAAGTTGGCGCAGTGCACCCGCTGCATGTCGATGTTTACTCTGCCGAGGTCGGCAAAGGCTTTCCAGGCAGAGGGTGTGGTGTTAAGGACCGCGTTATAAAGGGAGGTGTTGCGATTTTTGGCTGTAAATTTTATAGTAAATGTGTGATTGGTTAGTGTCGGGTTCTGGTCTTTGATGGTTTGGATTAAGTCGGTTTCAGGTGTGTATTTTGATATGCCTTTCAAGATGGTCATCGGGCTGATCCGTTTCTCATCTTGAGCTTTAATGGTGTTTGTGCTATTTAGTTTAGTGACAGTATGTTTCTTGTGGTCCTCGTTTTCGAAGACCATTTTAAGTTTATTGTTGGAAAGTGGCGTGACCTTAAGCGGTGCAAAACCGCCCTCGCGGAAGTTGACAGTTTTACAAATTTGTGTAATTAGTCTTTCGGTGGTGTCAAACCCCTCGCCGGAAACAACAATAGAGGGGCCAGTGGGTGCTTTAGGGGCCGCCGCGGCGTTGGCGTAGGTTTTGTTCTTGTTGGGGGGGATGGTTGTGTGTTCAGTGAGTGTAGGTTTGGGAGTGGATTTTAATTGTTTTGTTAGCACACTCATTGCCCTGTTGGACTCCTCGAGTAGCCGAGAGTGGGTTTCTAGCTTGTTTAGGAGTAATTTTTGTGTGCTATCGTCGGGTGGTGTATTTTTGCTTGTGTTATTGTCGATGTTATTGGCCGGGGGTGTGAGGGGTTTGGAAGGGGAGGGGGTGGTAGGATCTAGCATAGCGACGACTCCGAAGAGACCGTCGATTGTCTCTGTAATTATCGTTTTCAGCTCACTCTTAAGGTTGCGAGAGGCTAAAACCGCGTTCAGGCCTTTGCGTCTGAAATTTCTCGCCATCTCCATGTAGGTGGACTCCGCGGGGGGAGCTTCACGAGTGAAGGCCGGACTTAAATTGACCACCAAATTCCGCCTAGCGGCTGTAGAAGATGTTTGGAGAGATGGCGAGGCGGTGTTTGTGGTTTTGGGTGGGGTGCGGGGTAACATTATTTCGTGATGGGTGGGGGGGGGGGGGTCGAAACTGGAATTGGTCTAGTGGTCTAGAATCGCCTTTAAAAGCCGATTCAAATGATATGTGACTCGGGGGGGTGCGGAGGGGGGGTAAAAATTTTAGGGGAGGGGGGGGAAAACTCAAACTTGGGGTTGATAGGTAGGTTTGCGAGCGACTGTACGGTTATATTAGTGTTTGCCTTGAAGAGGCGGTTTGAACGAGCCCAAGCTCGGTGTGTTTCTGTATATGTGAGTGTAGTGTTAAAGATGAGGCTGGTCATCCGCCTGACCTGGTACTTCCGCACAGGATAACTCCTGCACCGCTGCACTGCTGATGCTGGAGTTTGGGATCGTTTTGAAGCCCGCAACGAGATCAACACGATGGTGCTGGTGAAGAGGCAGTTGCTGGTGATCACCAGGAATTTTGGCTCCTGGTGGAGCTGGTGATAAGTGGTGAAGATGCGAAGTGATCGGGTCCGGTGTAGAAAGAAATTGCGGAATTGATGGTGTCAAAGTTATGTTTTTCTCTGAAGTGGATCCTGTGGAAACCCTGGGTTGAATGTTCAAATTGCTTATAACTCAGGAACTATTAAGCCAAAAATGGAAATCTTGATGTCGTCTGATGCGCCAGACAACGCCGGTTCTGCTGTTATGGTGTTCGAAAACCCAGAGGCGTTAGAACGCAAAATATTTGCAATAATAATGTTTTTTCCAGGTTTCAGGGGCTGTCAGTGCTCCGATTTCCAAAAAAGATGTGTCTGCTGATAGCTGAAGTAATTGCGCACCGTTTTATGTATGTCTTGTTGATAAATATTGAAGCGCCGCGATTTGGCGACTGAAAAACCAGTTTTCAGCCGCTGAAAAATCCAATTTCAGACCGATTGATGTAATATTGGTATCAAACGATGCGTCTTAAAAAGGGCTATCGTTTGATGTATAAAAAAGATATGGTTGTAGATCTATATAAAAAGTTATTAAGGATTTACCACTATAATGTCTGCCAAATCCACAAATGTGGGTCCTTGTCGACCAAAATATGGTCGAAATACGCACCACACTGCACTCTATCTATTAGAACTCACTTAGGAATTTTTACTGCACTGATAATATTTTTAAAATCGAAAAAAACTGAAAATTTTAATGTTTTTGGTCGAAAAAAAATCGAAAAAGAAAACCTGGGTTAATGAAAATAGCACTAAACGAAAGAGCGGAATTTTCCGCGTCTTTTGACGTATAAACACTGCACTTAGCACACGGGAACTATTTTTAAAACTTTTTCTTAACTTTGAAAAGGCGCGGAGCGACGTGGAGTCGACCGTTTTTCGTGGCGTCTGGACGCGGACTGGTTAGGTTAGGTTAGGTTAGGTTAGGTTAGGTTAGGTTAGGTTAGGTTAGGTTAGGTTAGGTTCCCCCCCTCCGCGGACGAATTTACCCGCGGCTCCTAGGCTTGTCGTGCCGGGGGGGCTCAGTACCTGGAACGACTGCAGTAATGCCGTCGTAAAGGGGAAACAAATAAGGAGGTACAACAGACCAGCCCTCACTTTGAAGGCCGGTCTCTGCGGATGAGTTTCCCGCTAGTTCCCTTCACTGGTTTATGTTGCAGATTTTCTGGTCTCGGAGCTGTGGACCAAGCCCGTAATGCCTGCGACTCTCAACCCGGTGTCGGTAAAGGAAGTCCGACTAACGAAGACGACACGATAGTCAGACAAGGAGACGGCTGAACAAGCCGAACGCGTCTGGAGCGCGACACGAAGAGATTGATTCAATCAGCGGCTGCGTTGCAGCGTGGTAAGGTGGTGGATACACCATGGCGTTTAGCGGTTGTGGTAGTACCGTGGCGCGGCGGGCCGCGGCGGCGATGTGTCGTCGTCGGTTAGGGGTCTCGACCTCCCGCCGGGCAAACTGTTGCTTGGTGCTATTGTCGTGGACATGTCTCGCGGATCGCACCCTGCCAGTGGGCTTGCCTTAACCAGCCGGTCCGAGTGGAAGGAAAACCACAATAAAAAACCCTGAATGTGCACGCGTTGGGGCGCCATAAGAGGCCTCGCGTGACGCTGCACCCCCGCTCTCCCGCAGGGCAAGCGGGTCGTTCGATCAGTAGAGTCGAGCTACTAGCGGCCAACCCTTGGATAATTCCCGACCTCCAAGCGGTATTAGGGTTACTCGGGTGCAGGGGCCTCCGCCCGGGTGGACGATCTATATCCCCCATGTACCTAAACCACAATATGGAAAACAATACTCAAACAAACAAAACAATTTTAGAAGTAGAAGGAGAAGTAGAGTTAACGGAGGAGAAGAGGAGAAAACAGATGATGGAGGAGAGTATAGAGAAGGGGAGAGAGCTGCGAGTTGTCCTGATTCGAACGCCGATCCCAGTGACACCCGCAGAAATAGAGGATAGCGCAACCGCGCGAATATCTGACTCGGATACCGAGTCGATGGTCAGTGTGTCGTCCACACCATCGGCGAGCCGAGTTGGGTCACTGGACCGGGAGTCGCCCGGCCGTTTTTGGAGCTGCAGAGCAGCTCCCAAGAGAGGAAGAGAAGAGAGTGAGGGTAGTTCCACAGACACCCCCGAGGATAGGAAAAAGAAAGGACGAGGCAGGCCACCCACAACGGGAGAATACGTGGGCCTCGCAGCTGCAGAAGCCTACCTTAAGGCGCAGCGAGAGCAGAAGAAGACTCGCGCTGAGGCTGAGATTCACGACTCAGTTGCCGAGGCTCGCAAGACCCGATCGGAGCTGTCGCTATCGGGTATCGAAGACCGTTCCATCTACGGAGGAGACAATTTGGACACGACGGCCACCGTATTAAAACGGATGGAGGCCAGTCTCGAAGTGGTAACAAAAGTTGCCACAAAATCGAGCAACCTAAAGGGCAGCTTCGTTCATGCCCTGAAACAAGCCGTCCTCGATATCAGAAAGGATGCAGCTGCGCTCGCGCAGCAAACTATTTCAGAGGAGACGCGCGCGCTACGCGAGGACAACGAGCGTCTCCATCGTGAAGTGGAGGAGCTCAAGAAGCGAATGGAGACGCAGATGCCGGGCTTCGAAGAGATGGAGGCCCGGATCTACCGTTATATCGGGGAGCGGCTAAACGCACGCTTCGAGAGCCTGGAGCCAAGGCTCAACCCCGCCCAACGAGTCCGTCCCCCGCTCGCGGCAGACAAAGCCAAGGAAGGAAGAGCCGAAGCAATTGCTTCGACTCCAGTGCCTCGGGCACCGAGTCCAGCCCCAAAGAAAAAGGGCAATAAAGAGAAGAAGAAGGCGAAGACTTCTGACGAATGCAAGGAGAGCCTACCCGTGCCAGAAGTGCCCTCTACCTCCGCTGCCGCGACGCCACCCACAATCCCTGCCGCTAAGAGCCAAGACGGTGAGAGCGCATGGATTAAAGTAGGCAAAGGAGGCAAGAAAGTTAGAGACCTGCCGACCTCGACAAGAGCGCGTCAAGCAAGCGGTGGTCCGAAGATTGGTCCGAAGAAGAAGAAGGCGTCACCGAAGTTACGAGTGACGCGGTCGGCAGCCGTGAGCATAACACTTACGAAGGAGGCCGAGCAGCGGGGGCTCACCTACGCCGATATCATGAAAGAGGCGAGGCAGAAGATCGACCTGAACGGCCTAGGTCTAGAGGCGGTCAAGTTCCGGCGTGGAGTTACCGGGGCCGCTATACTACAAATTCCCGGTACTGGGAAGGACGGTGTCGCAAACACACTTGCGGATAAACTAAAGGAGGCACTGCCCGCAGATAGCGTGAAAGTGGCTAGACCACAAAAGGTGACGAGCGTCCGGATATCCGGACTAGATGACTCAGTCACGGCCGAGGAAATATGTCATGCGGTATCCGCAAAAGGAGAGTGCCCCGCAGACCAAATTCGGGTGAGTGGAGTCCGCCCGGACAGAAGTGGGCTCTCCGCGGCTTGGGTCACGTGCCCGATCACAGCTGCGAAGAAGCTGACCGATGGAAGGCTGCTCGTCGGATGGGTAGCAGCGCGCGTCGCCGTCCAGATGCCCAGAGAGCTATGCTGCTACAGGTGCCTGGAGAAGGGACACGTAGCGAGCCGGTGCACGGCAGAAGACCGTAGCTTGCAGTGCTACAGATGCGGAACAGCCGGCCATAAAGCGGCAGAATGCACGGGAAAGGCCCAGTGCAATATTTGTGCGGCATCCGGTAGGAAGGCCGATCATCGTTTGGGAGGTCTCTCATGCTCGGCCCCCAAAAAGAGGATGACCAAGAGAGTGCCCCCATCGAAGGCACCCAATCCCAACCCGAGCGGGGATAACAGGATGGAGACGGACGGAGCCGTAGCCAACTGAAATGATCCTCAATTTCTTACAGGCGAACATCAACCACTGCGCCGCCGCTCAGGATTTACTAGTGCAGAGTGTGGCAGAGTGGTCAATAGACGTAGGCGTCATAAGCGAACCGTACGCGGCACCTGATCGCCCAAACTGGGTCTCGGATCGCTGTGGTCTGGTCTCTCTCATTGTTGCCAACAATGCAGGGTGCCGCTTCAGGAACGTTTCGAAAGGAGACGGCTGGGTAGCGGCCAACTTGGGTCAGCAGAGAGTGGTAGCGGTTTATTTCTCTCCAAATAAACCAATAAGCGAATTCGAGTCCTTCCTGGCTAGCATGGAAAGCATTGTGAGGCAAGGCGCGCCTGGCGGGGTCTTGGTTGCCGGAGACCTGAACGCGAAGTCTGCGGCGTGGGGTTCCCCGGTTAGAAATTGCCGCGGGGACGTGCTAGTAGAATGGATGGCATCCTGCAACCTAGTCGTCCTGAATAACGGCTCCGAATGGACGTGTTGCAGAGAATCGGGATCTTCAGTGGTGGATGTGACACTTGCTACCCCCGCCCTTGCGTGCCGTGTACAAAATTGGAGAGTGGTGACGGGGGTGGAAACGCTCTCCGACCATCGGTATATCCGTTTCAGCGTTCACCCCCCCTCGTCGTCGGCGCCTCCCGTCCGGGAGAGAGCACCGCGAGAGATCGGCCCTAGATGGACGCTTAAAGCCCTAAACAGAGAAGACCTGGAGGTAGCAGCTGTGGTGAGCTCCTGGTGTGCTGCCGCCGGAGATCGGAGTGTCGACGAGCAAGTGGCCTCGCTGGAAGGGGCATGGAAGGAGATATCGGATGCCTCGATGCCTAGATCTCAGCGTCCTACTGCTCGAAAGTATGTTTACTGGTGGAGCGCAGACCTGAGCAGACTTCGCAAGGCATGCACTGAAGCGCGAAGACGCCTGCGAAGGTTCAGAAGGAGAAGCGGAGCCGTGCTCGGCGGCGACGAAGAAGCCCGACTTCGCGC
Source organism: Pieris mannii (assembly GCA_028984075.1). Classification (NCBI taxonomy): domain Eukaryota; kingdom Metazoa; phylum Arthropoda; class Insecta; order Lepidoptera; family Pieridae; genus Pieris; species Pieris mannii. The sequence goes on from CM054784.1 coordinate 12,439,532, forward strand.
AGACTTGCAGCTGTCGAAGAGGACGCTGAAGAAGGAGATCAGCGAGGCCAAGGAGCGGGCTTGGGAAGAATTCCTGTCCATTCTGGACCTCGACCCTTGGGGCCGGCCGTATAAGACGGTCATGGCGAAATTGCGCCCATGGACCCCGCCAATCACCGAGGGAATGGAGCCGTCCCTCCTGGCTAAGGTCGTAGAAACGCTTTTCCCACCGGAATCAGCAACAATGAGATTCTCTGCCACCGAGCGAGACACACAGGAGGAGGACGAAGAGGTGCCAGAGGTCTCTGAGGAGGAGCTGGTTGCCGCTGCGGAACGAGCAGCGCTCAAGAAGACGGCACCAGGCCCGGACGGGTTACACGGAAAGGTTCTGGCTCTCTCCCTCCGTCACGGGCTTCAGGAAAGGTTCCGATCTCTTTTGACTGAATGCTTGAAAAGAGGGTCCTTTCCACAGATATGGAAGGATGGACGCTTGGTCCTCTTAAGGAAAAATGACAAACCGGCCGACTCGCCCTCAGGCTACAGGCCGATAGTACTCTTGAACGAAGCGGGCAAAATTTTCGAGCGCATAATCTCCGTGCGCATAGGGAGCCATCTAACATCGGTCGGGCCCGATCTGTCGGACTGTCAATTTGGCTTCCGGTCCAGAAGGTCCACCATAGACGCCATTGCCCGCCTCCGAGAAATCACAGAAACGATGACATCAAACGGTGGCGTTGCGATTGCGGTGTCGCTCGACATCGCCAACGCATTCAACACCATACCCTGGGAGGCGATCGCTGACGGTCTCAAATACCATAGGGTGCCCACTTATTTGAGGAGATTGGTCGCCGAATACCTGCAGAGAAGGTCAATTATATATCCCGGCAGAGATGGCTGGAGGAGACATCAGGTGCGATGCGGCGTGCCACAGGGGTCGGTGTTAGGGCCACTCCTGTGGAACATCGGATATGACAGAGTCTTGAGGGGGGTGCTGATTCGTGGCGTGCAAGTTTTATGCTACGCGGACGACACACTCGTCGTGGCATCCGGCGACTCATTCAGGGAGGCCTCCCTCAGAGCGACGGCAGGTGTCGCGCAGATAGTGGGTCACATTCGCGACCTGGGCCTGCGAGTAGCCCTCAACAAATCAGAGGCAATTGCCTTCTGCGGCCCCCGGAGATCTCGCCCCCCGGACGCCCAAATAATCGTCGGAGGGGTCCCGATTGATATAGGAGTTCGGCTTAAGTACCTGGGCCTATTGCTTGACCCCAAATGGTCGTTTAAGAACCATTTTATAGAGTTGACGCCGAAACTGGAAGCGACAGCCATGGCTCTGAGTCGCGTCATGCCCAACATTGGCGGGCCCCGCGAATCGTGCAGAAAGCTATACGCCGGCGTCGTCCGAGCGAAAGCCCTATACGGATGCCCAATATGGGCGAATGCCACGGGCCTTAACGCGCAGAACAAGGCGCTCATGAGAAGAACGCAACGCACGATATCGCTACGCGTGGCAAGGGCATACCGCACCGTTTCATTTGACGCGGTGTGTGTAATAGCAGGAACGTGCCCGTGGTACCACGATGCGGTAGCACTAGCCGATGTTTACTGGAGAAGAAACCACTCTCGTGGTCGCGAAGAAGAACCGCCCTTCGAGGTAACTAAGCAGTGGCGAACTGAATCGCACGAAGTAGCGATACAAAACTGGAGTTCCGATTTGGCAAATGCCAAAGCGGGCCTGTGGACCCTTGCGGCCATACGGCCCGTCTTCAAAGAGTGGCTCGACAGACGATGGGGGTCACTGAGATACCACCTGATCCAGCTGCTGACTGGACACGGATGCTTTGGCAAATACCTGTGCCGGATAGCTCGCCGAGAGGCAAACCCCCTTTGCCACCACTGCGGGTGTCAGAATGACACGCCGCAGCATACTTTGGAAGAGTGTCCAGCGTGGGCTTCCGAAAGGAACGCGCTGATCTCCACAATAAATGTGACCAACGTGACACTTCCAAACTTAGTGTCCGCAATGGTCAAAGATAGACGAGCCTGGGAGGCGGTCGATGCCTTTGCCGAGACTGTCCTGCAGGCGAAAGAAGACAACGAGCGAGCCCGGGAAGTTGAACCCACGGCGCCGCCTATGAGGAAAAAACGTACCGGACGTCGCCGCCGCGACCTTTTGCGTCGCTGAACTGCTGTTGCTGCTAACATAGCTATGCCACTTGCTTACATATTTGCTATTTTTGCTTTGCTTACTCGCTATTTGCTTTTATCAGCTATTTCGCTTCGCCTTATAGGGTGATCGTAGATAAGTAAGCTTCGTAGATTAATTAATTAATTTATAATGTAATTAAATTAACGCTTCGCCATGGAGAATTGCTTGAAATCACTTATGTTTTAAGCTTGCAAATAACTTTGCTTTGTATATAGGGCTTTTAGGAGAGCTGCGCGCTGACTGGCGCCAAGCAGCAAGCGCAAGCTGGGAAGTGGGTCTAGGCCTACTGGCTGTTACCACGACCCGGCTACGTACGCGCTATGGATTGGGCCCTGGTGGTTTTAGTGGGTATGGGGCCATCGCATTTTACGACCTTGACCCCCACACTCCCCGCGCCATTCACACCCTGCCCAGGCGCGGGCGCCCGTAAGCGGGTTTCCCCAGGAAAAAAAAAAAAAAAAAAAAAAAGGTTAGGTTAGGTTAGGTTAGGTTAGGTTAGGTTTTTTTTTTTTTTTTTTTTTTTTTTTTTTTAACACCTAATAGGCCTACCTTCCCCGGCTACTTTATCGCCGGGGGCGTTGTCTAAGCTACCCATCCGTCCTTTCTCACACTCATCCTCAATTTAAAACACAGCTTTAATTTTTATTAGGTTTTGTACAGATCAGAGTTTCAATTACAACTTTTTTAAAATATTCCTTTACAATATTCCAACTTTTCTAATTTTCTTTCCATATCTATCCTGAGACGTGGCCCGCGAGGCGGGCAGCCTTCACTTATCCGTGAGTATCTTTATGATACCCATTAGCAAGTGGGCGCCGGCCGCCTCGCGGTCCCCGCCCCTCCCTTACTTCCATTACATTTGGCGGTTCTCTTTATTATTTTTAAGCAAAATTCCTCCAGTTGCGATCTGTAACAGGCCAGCATGTCGGGCAGTCCTTCAAGACTGACCACCATGCCTGTCATCTGTTCCAGGTCGCATCTGGAGGAGGCAAAAATGGGGCACTCTGTAAGTAAATGCGGGATGGTTTGTTCCACCCCGCTGTCGCACTCGCATTCAGGTGTTTCTTTTAATTTGAAACGGCACAGGTACTCGGCAAAAGGCCCGTGGCCTGTGAGGATCTGTGCCATTTCAGGGCTAAATCTTGCTTCTCTTAATTGTTTGTATGCACTTGCAACATCTTTTAGAAAAAGCTTTGTCGTTCCGCCTGTAGTCCCTTCTCTATAACGTCTGTCCCATTCTTCGATAGTTTTTCGTCTAACTTCTTTCCTTATGAACGATAGCGGGTACTCTACGTGGACTGCTTTGACCTTAGAGGTCTCCGCAGCGGCCCTCGCGAGTTCGTCCGCCCTCTCGTTCCCCTCCGTGCCGACGTGCGCTTTCACCCAGTGGAGTCTTATGTTTTGGCCCTTTTTTCGGCTCTCCACCAGGTGGCTGCGGATCTCGACTACTCGGGGGTTCCGAGAGCGTCCGCCCGCGATGGCCTCGAGCGAGGACCTCGAGTCGCTGCAGATGTTTACGTCAGTACCCGCCACCGTCGCCTCCCTCACTGCACCGACGAGAGCCGCCAGCTCTGCTTGATACACGGTGCAGTAAGGGGCCATCTTTATCTTCTTCCATTTTCGTTCTCTACCTCCCTCCCATTTAGTCCAAGCCGCTCCAACTCCCTTCTCTGTCTTGCTCCCGTCCGTGTATATAGCCGCTATGTTGTCGTTTTGTATTTGGCCAGGGTCAGTTGTGATGGCGAAGCTTATCTCTGGTCTTTCCGCAGGATGGGGTTGTTCTATAGCAGGTACGGCATGCTCAATCCGGTCTCCTTCGCGTATGAACGGGGATGACCCCCTTCTGGCCTCAAACATCGCGGCGGCTTCTTCCACCCTGAGGTCGAGGGGCAGTATCCCCGCCAATAGCGTCGCGGAATTTAGCGATGCCATCCTGTACGTTTTTGCTATTTTTTGTCCAAAGGCCCGTTGCACCGTCTCCAGTTTTTTCCTTGTGCATATTTTCTTTACTGTCGGTGCCCAGGCTGCCGACGCGTATGTTACTATCGGCTCTATGACGGCTTGGTATACCTGGAATACCATGTCTCCCGTCATTCCCCATTCCAGCTTCGCCATTCTCGAGACTTTTTTATATATGTCTGCCGCTTTTCTGGTGACATTATGCACATGCTTATTGAACGTAAGCCCTCCGTCTATTATCAATCCCAGTAGTTTTATCTCCTTCTCTATATCTATATCTTGTCCGTTCATCCGTATTTTAGGGGTATCATACTTCAACCTTCGCGTCAGGACCATTGCCTTGGTTTTTTGTGGCGCGAAGTTGAGCTTGTTCTCGATACCCCACTTTCTCACGTACTCGAGGGCTACGTTTGCTCGATTTTCGATGGAGTGCGTGTCTGTTCCGCTGAACAGCAGCACCACATCGTCTGCGAAAGCCTGTGCATAAGTCCCGTCCTCTTCCAGTTCGACCAGTAGTGGGTCGAGCAGGATGTTCCAGAAGGTGGGGCCGCTAATCGAGCCCTGAATGCATCCCTTTTCAGGTCGCCTCACATGCTCTCTGTTTGCGTAGCGTACCACCACCTTCCTGCCTTTAAAATAGTCCTCCACTACTAGTCTCAATTGTTTGGGACAGTCTTTCTTTGATAGTTGGTACTTGATAGCTGGCCACCATGCGTTGTCGAAAGCCCCCTCGATATCTAGCGACACCATCAACACTATCTCTTTGTTTTCTATGTGGCTTCTCGCTTTCGTCAGGATATCGTAGAGGGCATCCTCCGTGCTCTTTCCTGGCATGAATCCATACTGCCTCCTGCTCATCTTGGGGAGTAGGCTGTGTCTAATTCTGTTGATCATTACCTTTTCTAGTATCTTCCCCATGACTGGCAAGAGGCCTATCGGACGGTAGGATTTGGCGGCCGTGTAGTCTTCCTTTCCTGGCTTCCTCAGTACCACTATCGTGCATTCCTTCCATAGATCAGGGAAGCATCCCACTTCGAGGCATTTATTAAAGATGGCCAGGGGAACCTCCGGATTCGCCGTGATAGCTGCGCAGCAGATATCCGCAGTGAGTCCGTCGGCACCCGGGGCCTTCCTCGGGTTGAAGCTTCGAGCAGTACTGATGAGCTCCGCCATTGTGATTGGCACTTCATCAGCGCTACTTCCCCCTAAGCTACTAGTCATTTCCTCTACCGTGCTCCTTATTCTTTGGTGGATGTCATCATCCAACTCACAATTGTCAGGCGGGAAGAATTTCTGTGCTAGCAGCTGCACCGATTCTTCGGAGTTCAACGAAATGCCCTTCTCTATTAGCGTGGTGTCTTCCCTGATCCCTTCCGCCTTTCTTATTACTTTATATATTCTGTCCCATAAGCTCTCCCCTTCTTGCTTCGTGCACAATTTCTTCCACCCTTCCTTTTGAGCCCTTTCGATCTCTTCTTCGTACATCTTTTTTGCCTCCAGGTAGGCAGTTACTACGCACTCTCTCCTCCTTGGAGCTGCGTATGAGATCCTTTTCTTTTTCCTTACCATGTCCTTCTTAAGGGCCTCTATTTCCTTGTTCCACCAGGGTGGTTCGAAGCTTTTCTTTCTTTGTTTCAGTTTGGGGATATGCTTCTCGGCGGCTTTTATTATTATGTTTGTATATTTCGTTACTGCGTTGTTAACCCTGGCCTTGGTGTCCAGTTCTTTTATCGTTCCTTTGTCTAATCCTTGTTGTGTCAATTCCGTTTTTATTTTCTCTTTAAAATCCTCCCAGTCTGCGTTTTTTGTTTTGTATTTGCGGGTCGTCTTCGGTAGGGTGTGCGTTTGGGGTTTTTGAAGGGCTGTAGTCATAAATATTGTGTTGTGATCCGAACTGGTAATTGATGTGTCAACCCACCATTTCGTTACCTTGCTGAGGAGAGCCGTTGTACATACTGTGATGTCGACTGTACTCGTGTATCTACGGCCCCCTCTAACGGTGTCGAAGGTGGGTGTGTTTCCACAATTTAAGATGCTCAGCCCCTCTTCATCAAGGAACCCTCGTAGTTCCTTTCCTCTTGTGTCTTCGTTCCGGCTCCCCCACCACTCACTCCATGCGTTCACGTCCCCTCCAATCAATACCATCTTGGTTTTTAACTTTCTCGTGAAGCTTCTTAACTGTACGAGGTATGGTTCGATGGGTTCATCGCCTTCGAAGTACACTGATATAACCCCTAGTTCCCACTTGTCCGTTCTCAGGACGGCGGCCACTATGTTTTCGGTGGTGAGTGATTTGTCTTGTGAGACCTCGATATGTTCGTCGAAAACAAGTACCGCCGCCTTCACCGGTTTCTTCCCTGTGGGAACGCACTGCACTACTCTGTACATAGGGCTTTCTGCCATCTGTTTCTTGGCCCCTGTGTACGGTTCCTGGAGTAGTGCTATCTTTACCTTCCTACCCCCCGCTTCCTTTATAAACTCCTGGTTCGCGATTCTCTTTTTTCTTAGGTTCGCCTGTGCCAGGAGAAAGCCGGTGTTTATGTTGGAGCCCTCGGCTTTTTTAACAGTACGCATAACTCAGCCTCGCTGCCCTGTCCCATCCCTGCCGGGTTGGGCAGCTCTGGCTGAAGGCTCCATGCTCTGCGTCTCTTCCTTTGATTGCTTTACAGTTTACGCAGCTGGGAGGCTTTCCTTCCCCGAGGATCTGGCAATCGGCCCTCATGTGGGCTCCTCCACAGTGACTGCACACCTCTGTCTCCTTTTTACAGTTTCTGCGGGTATGCCCATACCCCAGACACATTGTGCATTGGACCAGAGGGGATTGGTCCTCTACCCAAACCCTCTGCAGGTCCACGTGTATCCTGCCAGCCGATGTTAGAGCTTGCCAGAGTTTAGGCGTGACCTGCAGGACCACGTGGCTCTCCAGAGGGTTTCTTGCCTTCCTTCTATACTTCTCCGTTATACACAGCTCTCTTTCCTCTAGGTGCGCAGTCACATGCTTATTTTGGTTCTTTAGGGCCCGGGCAATATCCTCGGTGGTGTTGCAGGTCAGTAGGTTTTTGATCTTAATAAGGGGGTTTTTGTTGGAAGTTTCTTTTACCTCCATTTCTGTGCCCAGTTTTTCTTTAAGTTTTCTTCTCTCTTCCTCTGTCCTGCAACCCACCACTACCTTCCCGTCTCTCGCTTTTCTTATTTTTTGCACTTGCCAACCTTCCTCCTTCGCGTTGAGCAAGTGCCGGATGTTCTGCACCGTTTCCTCTGCCGTGTCGGTCGCGTTCTTCGGCGCCACCACTACAGAGTGCAGTGCAGGTTTTTGCCCCGGGCCTTCTGTGTTGCTTTGGCCCTGACCGAGATTTACTATTTTATTTAGACCTTTCGTCGCTTCGGCGTACGATTTCATACTTGCAGCCCAGTTGTTTTGCCTCTCCATGTCCTTCTTTTCCTTCTCCTCAAACTCTTTCCTTATCTCGGCCAGGATACATTCATCTTTCTTTTTTGCCAGATCCTCTATTCCTTTCCTACATTTCTCCAACCTACTATTTTCTGTTTCCAATCTTTCAATTTGTCTGTTTAGCTTGTCATATATATTTTCTTCCTTGTCTTTTTCGTTTCTTGTTTTAGTTGTTATTCTTGTTGGGCCTCCCGCCAACTCCTCCTCGGCTTCTTTTACAATTTGGTACAGCCGCTTTACAGCTGACTGTACCCCTGTTTTTATTTCGGTTTTTATGTTTCGGGACTCCGCCAAGTGCGCCATTGCCTTTAGGTAGCAATTTTTTGCCTCTTTTTCCCTGGCTTGAGCGGGAGCAGGAGACTTACCCGCTCCCCTCCCCCCTGCCAGAGGTTCTTCTTGTGCTTCCCTAGGGGCCTGGCTGGAGGCCTCCTCCCACTTATCTATACTGCGCCTGATGGCAGGTGCCGTTTTTGGTGGAGTGCGTATGCCCAACATTTTGCCTATTAGGATTGTCAGATGAATTTAATAAGTTAAAAGACTTAGCCTAAGGTCTACTCCCAATAGGGTAGTAGCCGTGTCTATTTTAATAATATTCTTTTAAAACAATAATTTATCTTAAAACTATACTTAATCTAAGGCTACTCCCAATAGGGTAGTAGCCGTGTCAGTTATAATAATATTTTTACTAACAATAATTTGTCTTATATCTATACTTAATCTAAGGCCTACTCCCAATAGGGTAGTAGACAGGTCAATAAATAATTTACAAATAATTTACAAACAATGAAATATTCTTAATTATTAATTTTTTATGAATTTTTGTCAATTAAATTATTATAAATTCCTAAATTTATTCTAATGGCTGTCCCAAAAGGGTGTCAGCCGTCAATTTTTATATCCTAAACTTATTCTAAGGTCTACCCCCAAAAGGGTGGTAGCCGTGTCAGAACACTTATTTCTAAGAGGGGTTTCCAATAGGAGAGCCCCTGTCACTTATCCTAGTGTCGCAGTCGATTTTTTAAAAAACAAAATTTTTTCCCGACTCTATGTAGAGCCGTCTCTACAATTTGGTCGCGGGGATATAGTTTATAAATTTCTAAAACTAGAAAGCGTTTTTTGAGTGAAAAACTCGAGAGCGGAGGGAGAGGGGGGAGTTAGGGGGAGAAATCCAAATTTAAAAAATTTTTTATTTTTATATACAAAATTTACTACGCCGAGCAAGGCTTGTATACTATGTATACAAGACCGCTGTTAAAAATCCCGAAAAGTCCACCGTTTCTGAGATACGGGCTTTTTAATTTTTCCGATTTTCACAAATTTTGTCTATTTTTCGGGATTTTTTCAAATTTCGAATTTTAAAATTTTAAAAAATGTCTTTACATGAGTCGAGGCTGCGCAGTCAAAGCCGGTATATGGATATATATCCATATACCGGGGTGACGTCAAAATTGCCCTATCTCCTACCGTTCCCGAGTTATTCCCTATTTTATGTTGTGGTTCTTCCCGTCGGTTTTTCTCCGCAGCCGCTGACTCGATCTCGACGATTTAAACGGCTGCTAGCTGCACTCGACGAGAGCTTCTCAACGATGTATAGCACGTCCTCAATATCCCTCGGGATCCCAAACCACGTTACACGTGGTTTTGGTGTTTTTTCTCTTTAACTTTTTTATTTTTAGCCGGAAAAATCCGATCGACCCCTCAAAAGATTCGTCTTCTTGAATTTTATCTATATATGATTTTTAATTTGGAGGTCGTCGCTGTAGTTTTTGTGTAATATGCTCTTAATTGATTTTTAAATAGGTTATTTTAGTTTTTTCACTTTTAAAATTTTTCCCCAAGTCCAATTTTTTAGAGCGATACACCAGTCTCTTCGTCTTTTTAAGCTGCGTTTTTTGGTGTATTGCACTTATGGGGGAATTTTGGAATTTTGGTCACCAGTTGTCACGCCCCTTTTTTGTTTTTCCCTTATATCTCCCTTATTTGTAGGGGTAAAAATCTGGAACTAACCTTATTTAATGCGGCTTAATGAGGCGCACTTAGTGGTTCCAAAATATATTGCGGTTATCGATCTAAATCGCGCGGCGCACGCACTTTTACACTAAATTTTTTGCACTTTTTGTGTTTTTTCACTGTTTTGTCACTTTTTCTTCACTTTTTACTACACAATGTTTATATTTTCGTCGTCGCGAGACGCGTTCAATGATATACGGCACTGCCCGATCCGCGACAAAAAACCTATTTTTAAGATTTTTTAACTACGGAGCGATATGTTCCGTGACCGTTTTGAGCGGCGGTTCGACTGCGACTGGTTAGGTTAGGTTAGGTTAGGTTAGGTTAGGTTAGGTTAGGTTAGGTTAGGTTAGGTTAGGTTAGGTTAGGTTAGGTTAGGTTAGGTTAGGTTAGGTTAGGTTAGGTTAGGTTAGGTTAGGTTAGGTTAGGTTAGGTTAGGTTAGGTTAGGTTAGGTTAGGTTAGGTTAGGTTAGGTTAGGTTAGGTTAGGTTAGGTTAGGTTAGGTTAGGTTAGGTTAGGTTAGGTTAGGTTAGGTTAGGTTAGGTTAGGTTAGGTTAGGTTAGGTTAGGTTAGGTTAGGTTAGGTTAGGTTAGGTTAGGTTAGGTTAGGTTAGGTTAGGTTAGGTTAGGTTAGGTTAGGTTAGGTTAGGTTAGGTTAGGTTAGGTTAGGTTAGGTTAGGTTAGGTTAGGTTAGGTTAGGTTAGGTTAGGTTAGGTTAGGTTAGGTTAGGTTAGGTTAGGTTAGGTTAGGTTAGGTTAGGTTAGGTTAGGTTAGGTTAGGTTAGGTTAGGTTAGGTTAGGTTAGGTTAGGTTAGGTTAGGTTAGGTTAGGTTAGGTTAGGTTAGGTTAGGTTAGGTTAGGTTAGGTTAGGTTAGGTTAGGTTAGGTTAGGTTAGGTTAGGTTAGGTTAGGTTAGGTTAGGTTAGGTTAGGTTAGGTTAGGTTAGGTTAGGTTAGGTTAGGTTAGGTTAGGTTAGGTTAGGTTAGGTTAGGTTAGGTTAGGTTAGGTTAGGTTAGGTTAGGTTAGGTTAGGTTAGGTTAGGTTAGGTTAGGTTAGGTTTTTTTTTTTTTTTTTTTTTTTTTTTTTTTTTTTTTTTTTTTTTTTGTGCTAATTTATAGTGGGCCTACCTCCCCGGCGACTCTCGCCCCGGGGCCGAGGAAGCTAAGCTAGGTAATAATTTTTTCAGAGGGAATCTTTATTCAGGTAAAAAATGTATACAGGTAGGTGAGGTGGCTGAGGGTCGGCTTCGCTATTTGATACGATGTTCACCTTCGCTGAGCCACCTGCATAGAGTCCGCGTCGTTACGACTAACATTTTTGTTAATACTATTGTGATAAGTATATATGATAGAAGGTCTTAAAATTAGTTACAATAAGTTATTAATAAAATTACAATTTAGAAAAAGTTACAAATTAAAATTATTATTAATTAGGTATAATTACAATTAGTTCGTCTTACAAATTAATAACTTAGGCTAGTGATTGTAGGTTCGGTTGAGGCGGCTGAGTATCAGTCATGCTATTTGATACAATTTCTTCCTCTCAGCCGCCCCCAACCGCACCGTGATTAAGATAGAGCAGAGTACAAAAAGCTCTTGCACGCAGAACTTAATGATTTAAACTCCTCAGGTAGGAGGTATAGCCGCTGTTGTGTTGGTTGAGGGACGGTCATGCTATTGGATACAATCCCTTCCGCTCAACCATCAGCGTCGTAACCATGATTACATAGAATATAAAAATAAAAGTAAGAGTAATGAGCTAAAAGTAAACAAAACATGACATATGTAGTTGTATAAAAGTAAAAAAAGTTATAATATTAAAATTATTAGTGAGAAGGTCTTAAAAATAGTTACAATAAGTTATTAATAAAATTACAAATTATTAAAAAAGAAAGTTACAAAATACAAATATTACTGATTAGGTAGAATTATAATTAGTTCAACTTACACATTAATAGCTTAGGCTAGTGATTGTAGGTTCGGTTGGGGCGGCTGAGTATCAGTCATGCTATTTGATACAATTTCTTCCTCCCAACCGCCACCAGCCGCACCGTGATTTAGATAGAACAGAGTACAAAAAGCTCTTGCACACAGAACTTAATAATTTAAACTCCTCAGGTATGAGGTATAGCCGCTGTTGTGATGGTTGAGGGTCGGTCATGCTATTTGATACAATCCCTTCCACTCAACCATCAGCGTCGTAACCATGGTTTATTAAAAATATAAAATAATAATAAGAGTAAAGAACTAAAAGTAAACATAAAACATGAAATTTGTTGTTGTACAAAAGTAGAAAAAAAAAAAGTTATAACATTAAAATTATGATGAAATAGTTAAATGTATTTACAATTAAAATAAAGTAAAAATTTAAGATAAATTTAAAAATGAAGTTCCGCAGGTAAGGCGGATGATAGCCTAAAGTTTTGTTATCTAAGTGAGATTGTAGAGAATGTATGCAGTGGATTAATGAGTTAATTAGGATAAGGAAGGGATATGGGGATAATCTATGTATTAAAGTGTGCAATATGTGTGGTTTAGTGTGTTGTGTTATAGTGTGTATTTGTTGCAATAACTGCTTTGTATAGAAATATGTGTGTAGGCCATATGTGGATATGGAGGCACCCCAAGAGCAAGTGTCGCGCGCTGAGATCATAATCAACTACAGTGTCTGAGCGAATGTGAGGTGATATGAGATTTAAAAATGTGCATTGTGCGTTGTCTGTTAAGGTTTTCTGTAAGCAGCGAAACCTGATATGTGGTGTTGATGATTGGAGTAATTGTGGTTAGGCGTAGTTGACTTTGGCCTCAACGCGGGCACGCATGGCTCTAACCTTGGGGCAGCTATCCGAGTCGGCTCGGTGTTGAGTGTCTGTGTTGGTCTTGTGTACGGTGTTGTGTTCTGAGCAGTTGGTGCATTTTGGTGTTAGTTCGTTGCATTCCTTGGTGGAATGGTTAGCTGAGCACTTGGCGCATGTGGGTGACTTAGCGGGGCAGCGACTTTTGGTGTGTCCGAAGTTCAGACAGTTCTGACACTGTCTGAACGGTGAAAAGTTGGCGCAGTGCACCCGCTGCATGTCGATGTTTACTCTGCCGAGGTCGGCAAAGGCTTTCCAGGCAGAGGGTGTGGTGTTAAGGACCGCGTTATAAAGGGAGGTGTTTCGATTTTTGGCTGTAAATTTTATAGTAAATGTGTGATTGGTTAGTGTCGGGTTCTGGTCTTTGATGGTTTGGATTAAGTCGGTTTCAGATGTGTATTTTGCTATGCCTTTCAAGATGGTCATCGGGCTGATCCGTTTCTCATCTTGAGCTTTAATGGTGTTTGTGCTATTTAGTTTAGTGACAGTATGTTTCTTGTGGTCCTCGTTTTCGAAGACCATTTTAAGCTTGTTGTTGGAAAGTGGCGTGACCTTAAGCGGTGCAAAACCACCCTCGCGGAAGTTGACAGTTTTGCAAATTTGTGTAATTAGTCTTTCGGTGGTGTCAAACCCCTCGCCGGAAACAACAATAGAGGGGCCGGTGGGTGCTTTAGGGGCCGCCGCGGCGTTGGCGTAAGTTTTGTTCTTGTTGGGGGGGATGGTTGTGTGTTCAGTGAGTGTAGGTTTGGGAGTGGATTTTAATTGTTTTGTTAGCACACTCATTGCCCTGTTGGACTCCTCGAGTAGCCGAGAGTGGGTTTCTAGCTTGTTTAGGAGTAATTTTTGTGTGCTATCGTCGGGTGGTGTATTTTTGCTTGTGTTATTGTCGATGTTATTGGCCGGGGGTGTGAGGGGTTTGGAAGGGGAGGGGGTGGTAGGATCTAGCATAGCGACGACTCCGAAGAGACCGTCGATTGTCTCTGTAATTATCGTTTTCAGCTCACTCTTAAGGTTGCGAGAGGCTAAAACCGCGTTCAGGCCTTTGCGTCTGAAATTCCTCGCCATCTCCATGTAGGTGGACTCCGCGGGGGGAGCTTCACGAGTGAAGGCCGGGCTTAAATTGTCCACCAAATTCCGCCTAGCGGCAGTAGAAGATGTTTGGAGAGATGGCGAGGCGGTGTTTGTGGTTTTGGGTGGGGTGCGGGGTAACATTATTTCGTGATGGGTGGGGGGGGGGTTCGAAACTGGAATTGGTCTAGTGGTCTAGAATCGCCTTTAAAAGCCGATTCAAATGATATGTGACTCGGGGGGGTGCGGAGGGGGGGTAAAAATTTTAGGGGAGGGGGGGTAAAAACTCAAACTGGGGGTTGATAGGTAGGTTTGCGAACGACTGTACGGCTATATTAGTGTTAGCCTTGAAGAGGCGGTTTGAACGAGCCCAAGCTCGGTGTGTTTCTGTGTATGTGAGTGTAGTGTTAAAGATGAGGCTGGTCATCCGCCTTACCTGGTACTTCCGCACAGGATAACTCCTGCACCGCTGCACTGGTGATGTTGGAGTTTGGGTTCGTTTTGAAGCCCGCGACGAGGTCTACGCGATGGTGCTAGTGATGGGGCTGTTCCAGTTAGTCACCAGAAAAGTTGGTGACCAGCTCGGCAGAAGTCGATGATTAGTTATTGGCGGCGATGCAGTAATGTTGCGCGGAATTCAGGCTATCGCTCGAATGTTATTGTTGATTTTTAATGTGGTTGGTTCCAGGTGGAATCACCGCTGCAGAAATTCCTTGTTTCTTATCTCCCAAAATATTTGTCCGATTTTAATGTACTTGGGGTCTCCTGAAGCGCCTCGTTAAGACGCTTGTGGCAGTATATTGTGAATTGTGAATTTCGTAAGATCAGGGGTGGTTAATACCCAAAAACCGTTTTTCCAGTGAATGAGGGGATATTCTTCCTCCGATTTTGATGTGTGATATACCATTCGGTAGCTGCTTTTCAGGCGGATTTTTTGATGCTAAAAACGAGGTTGTAAATGTTGGCGCCGCAGACTGGTGGGCGAAATTCCTTCTTCTGGTCTCCAAAAATCGGGGGTTGGTGTCAAAAATACAAATTTGGTATCAAACGATAGCCCTTGAAGAGGACTATCGGATAAGCTATTAAAACACTACTGTCGTTGATCTTGCTTAAAAGTTATTCGAGTTTTACCGGTTTTTGGGTGGTGGTTTCCTCAATTCTGCACCCTTATCCTCCAAAAGTAGGTCGAAATGTGCGCCTTAACGAGATCTACACAATGAGACACTAAAAACAATTTTTGAAGCACTGTAACTATTTTTAATTTTCCAAAAACTAAGTTTTTAACAGTTTTTTACTCAAAAAAAATATAGAATTAAAACTTTTTAAAATGAAATTTACACTAAAAGATAGAGCGGATTTTTCCGCATCTACTGATATATGAATTGATACTGTCACTGCACTGCAACTATTTTTAAAGACGAATTTAAACTTTTTAAGAGCGCGGAGCGACGTGAAGTCGACCGTTTTACTTGGCGTCTGGACGCGGACTGGTTAGGTTAGGTTAGGTTAGGTTAGGTTAGGTTAGGTTAGGTTAGGTTAGGTTAGGTTAGGTTAGGTTAGGTTAGGTTAGGTTAGGTTAGGTTAGGTTAGGTTAGGTTAGGTTAGGTTAGGTTAGGTTAGGTTAGGTTAGGTTAGGTTAGGTTAGGTTAGGTTAGGTTAGGTTAGGTTAGGTTAGGTTAGGTTAGGTTAGGTTAGGTTAGGTTAGGTTAGGTTAGGTTAGGTTAGGTTAGGTTAGGTTAGGTTAGGTTAGGTTAGGTTAGGTTAGGTTAGGTTAGGTTAGGTTAGGTTAGGTTAGGTTAGGTTAGGTTAGGTTAGGTTAGGTTAGGTTAGGTTAGGTTAGGTTAGGTTAGGTTAGGTTAGGTTAGGTTAGGTTAGGTTAGGTTAGGTTAGGTTAGGTTAGGTTAGGTTAGGTTAGGTTAGGTTAGGTTAGGTTAGGTTAGGT
>CM054784.1:12460000-12475000 GCA_028984075.1 Pieris mannii
TTTGGCCTCAACGCGGGCACGCATGGCTCTAACCTTGGGGCAGCTATCCGAGTCGGCTCGGTGTTGAGTGTCTGTGTTGGTCTTGTGTACGGTGTTGTGTTCTGAGCAGTTGGTGCATTTTGGTGTTAGTTCATTACATTCCTTGGTGGAGTGGTTAGCTGAGCACTTGGCGCATGTGGGTGACTTAGCGGGGCAGCGACTTTTGGTGTGTCCGAAGTTCAGACAGTTCTGACACTGTCTGAACGGTGAAAAGTTGGCGCAGTGCACCCGCTGCATGTCGATGTTTACTCTGCCGAGGTCGGCAAAGGCTTTCCAGGCAGAGGGTGTGGTGTTAAGGACCGCGTTATAAAGGGAGGTGTTGCGATTTTTGGCTGTAAATTTTATAGTAAATGTGTGATTGGTTAGTGTCGGGTTCTGGTCTTTGATGGTTTGGATTAAGTCGGTTTCAGGTGTGTATTTTGATATGCCTTTCAAGATGGTCATCGGGCTGATCCGTTTCTCATCTTGAGCTTTAATGGTGTTTGTGTTATTTAGTTTAGTGACAGTATGTTTCTTGTGGTCCTCGTTTTCGAAGACCATTTTAAGCTTGTTGTTGGAAAGTGGCGTGACCTTAAGCGGTGCAAAACCACCCTCGCGGAAGTTGACAGTTTTGCAAATTTGTGTAATTAGTCTTTCGGTGGTGTCAAACCCCTCGCCGGAAACAACAATAGAGGGGCCGGTGGGTGCCTTAGGGGCCGCCGCGGCGTTGGCGTAAGTTTTGTTCTTGTTGGGGGGGACAGTTGTGTGATCAGTGAGTGTAGGTTTGGGAGTGGATTTTAGTTGTTTGGTTAACACACTCATTGCCCTGTTGGACTCCTCGAGGAGCTTGGTGTGTTGGTTTATTTTTTCCATTAAGAGCGTGGTATTCGTGTTAGTGTTATTGTTTTCTTTTAGTGTTTCGTCCACTGCTGCTACAGGGGGTTTAGCGGGGGAGGGGGAGGGAGAGCCGATGTGGGCTATGACTCCGAAGAGTCCGTCGATCGCCTCAGTGATGGCTGTCTTCAGCTCAGTTTTGAGATTCCTGGAGGCAGCGACGGCCTCCAGACCCTTTTTCCTGTGCTCTCTCGCCATCAAGATGTAAGTAGACTCCGTAGGTTGGACTTTACGGGTGAATGCGGGGCTCAGCATCTCTGCCAGAGTCCGCCGGGCGGTAGGATTAGAGGACGAGGGCGAAGGGGTGCTCGGGATCGGTGTTTTGGGAGGGGTTCGGGGAAACATTATTTCGTGATGGGTGGGGGGGGGTCGAAACTGGGTTTGGACTAGTGGTCTGAAATCGCCTTTAAAAACCGATTCAGATGATACTAAACACGAGGGGGTGGGGAGGGGGGGTTGAGATTTTAAGGGGGGGGGAAGGGAAATTCAGTTTGGGGGGTGAAGGGAAGGTTTGTGAACGTCTGTGCGGCTATATTAGTGTTTGCCTTGAAGAGGCGGTTTGAACGAGCCCAAGCTCGATGTGTTTCTGTGTATGTGAGTGTAGTGTTAAAGATGAGGCTGGTCATCCGCCTTACCTGGTACTTCCGCACAGGATAACTCCTGTACCGCTGCACTGGTGATATTGGAGTTTGGGTTCGTTATGAAGCCCGCGACGAGGTCTACGCGATGGTGCTAGTGATGGGGCTGTTCCAGTTAGTCACCAGAAAAGTTGGTGACCAGCTCGGCGGAAGTCGATGATTAATTATTGGCGGCGATGCAGTAATGTTGCGCGGAATTCAGGCTATCGCTCGAATGTTATTGTTGATTTTTAATGTGGTTGGTTCCAGGTGGAACCACCGCTGCAGAAATTCCTTGTTTCTTATCTCCCAAAATATTTGTCCGATTTTAATGTACTTGGGGTCTCCTGAAGCGCCTCGTTAAGACGCTTGTGGCAGTATATTGTGAATTGTGAATTTCGTCAGATCAGGGGTGGTTAATACCCAAAAACCGTTTTTCCAGTGAATGAGGGGATATTCTTCCTCCGATTTTGATGTGTGATATACCATTCGGTAGCTGCTTTTCAGGCGGATTTTTTGGTATTAAAAACGAGGTTGTAAATGTTGGCGCCGCAGACTGGTGGGCGAAATTCCTGTTTCTGGTCTCCAAAAATCGGGGGTTGGTGTCAAAAATACAAATTTGGTATCAAACGATAGCCCTTGAAGAGGACTATCGGATAAGCTATTGAAACACTATTGTCGTTGATCTTGCTTAAAAGTTATTCGAGTTTTACCGGTTTTTGGGTGGTGGTTTCCTCAATTCTGCACCCTTATCCTCCAAAAGTAGGTCGAAATGTGCGCCTTAACAAGATCTACACAATGAGACACTAAAAACAATTTTTGAAGCACTGTAACTATTTTTAATTTTCCAAAAACTAAGTTTTTAACAGTTTTTTACTCAAAAAAAATATAAAATTAAAACTTTTAAAAATGAAATTTACACTAAAAGATAGAGCGGATTTTTCCGCATCTACTGATATATGAATTGATACTGTCACTGCACTGCAACTATTTTTAAAGACGAATTTAAACTGTTTAAGAGCGCGGAGCGACGTGAAGTCGACCGTTTTACTTGGCGTCTGGACGCGGACTGGTTAGGTTAGGTTAGGTTAGGTTAGGTTAGGTTAGGTTAGGTTAGGTTAGGTTAGGTTAGGTTAGGTTAGGTTAGGTTAGGTTAGGTTAGGTTAGGTTAGGTTAGGTTAGGTTAGGTTAGGTTAGGTTAGGTTAGGTTAGGTTAGGTTAGGTTAGGTTAGGTTAGGTTAGGTTAGGTTAGGTTAGGTTAGGTTAGGTTAGGTTAGGTTAGGTTAGGTTAGGTTAGGTTAGGTTAGGTTAGGTTAGGTTAGGTTAGGTTAGGTTAGGTTAGGTTAGGTTAGGTTAGGTTAGGTTAGGTTAGGTTAGGTTAGGTTAGGTTAGGTTAGGTTAGGTTAGGTTAGGTTAGGTTAGGTTAGGTTAGGTTAGGTTAGGTTAGGTTAGGTTAGGTTAGGTTAGGTTAGGTTAGGTTAGGTTAGGTTAGGTTAGGTTAGGTTAGGTTAGGTTAGGTTAGGTTAGGTTAGGTTAGGTTAGGTTAGGTTAGGTTAGGTTAGGTTAGGTTAGGTTAGGTTAGGTTAGGTTAGGTTAGGTTAGGTTAGGTTAGGTTAGGTTAGGTTAGGTTAGGTTAGGTTAGGTTAGGTTAGGTTAGGTTAGGTTAGGTTAGGTTAGGTTAGGTTAGGTTAGGTTAGGTTAGGTTAGGTTAGGTTAGGTTAGGTTAGGTTAGGTTAGGTTAGGTTAGGTTAGGTTAGGTTAGGTTAGGTTAGGTTAGGTTAGGTTAGGTTAGGTTAGGTTAGGTTAGGTTAGGTTAGGTTAGGTTAGGTTAGGTTAGGTTAGGTTAGGTTAGGTTAGGTTAGGTTAGGTTAGGTTAGGTTAGGTTAGGTTAGGTTAGGTTAGGTTAGGTTAGGTTAGGTTAGGTTAGGTTAGGTTAGGTTAGGTTAGGTTAGGTTAGGTTAGGTTAGGTTAGGTTAGGTTAGGTTAGGTTAGGTTAGGTTAGGTTAGGTTAGGTTAGGTTAGGTTAGGTTAGGTTAGGTTAGGTTAGGTTAGGTTAGGTTAGGTTTTTTTTTTTTTTTTTTTTTTTTTTTTTTTTTTTTTAATTGCTAGTGGGCCTACCTCCCCGGCGACTTACGCCCCGGGGCCGAGGAAGCTAAGCTTAAATGAGTTTATTCAGTACACTTGTTTTATTATTAGTGTTAAAAATATTACGATTGGACATGAGTGAGGTGGCTGAGGGTCAGTTTTGCTATTTGATACATGTTCTTTCCCTCAGCCACCTGCGTAGAGTCCGCGTCTTACAAACTACTTATATATAAAACAAAAAGAAGAAATTATTTAAACATCGAGAAAACAAAAGTAATAAAAGAAAAGCAAAAAAGAAAAAGTATAAAAGTAGGTTTACAAAATATCTTATGTTAAGTTGATGGGAACATAGTTGTATGAGTGACGATGATGGGATGATGGTACATATATTGATGAATACAAAAGTGCTTAAATCTAACAAGGTGTGTTTATGTGGCGTATATATTTACATTAAGACATTAAGACAGTTATTGATATGCGTACACAAAAGTTGCTTATAAAATAGAGGAAAAACAAACAAGTATGGAGTTATAAAATTAGAATAATAACAAATAGTGACATTTTAGTGGATACCAGGTGGGGTGGATGACGATCAGGCAGTGGAGGGTGGGTTGTTGAAGTCTTTTAGGGAATTAATAATTTTAGTTGCTAACTTTAATAATGACTGTATTGTTTGCGGTTTATTGTCGGATAGGGAGTAGGGATTTCTACATTTTCTATTTTTCTGTGTGTGTTCGTGTCTGATGTGTGCAAAGCGTGGACATTCCTCGATGAGGTGTTGAAGTGTCTGAGTGGTGTTGGAGTCGCAAGGGCATGTGTCGTTGTCAGTAATGTGGAACCGTTTTAGATGATCTTTGGCGAAGGAATGTCCAGTGAGTAATTGAGTGGTTTGAAAGGTGATGGGGAATTGTTGAGTGAATCTTTTAATGTTGTGTATGTCTTGTAAAATGTTTTTTGTGTAATTGGCAGTTGGTTCATTGTTAAATCTCTTCTCCCATGTTGCTATTGTTTCTAATTTGGCCCTTGTCTTAATGTAAGACATGGGGCAATCATTGAATGTGTATTTGAGGTGTGAGTTTGCAGCCGATTTGGCTGCCAAGTCAGCCTCCTCGTTGCCAATGATGTTGTGGTGTCCTTTAACCCATTTGAAATGGATTTGTGTGTTTGTGTTGGCGCTGATGGCTTTGTGTATATGCGTGACTATTTTGTGTGTAGCGTTGGGTTGGGCAATTGTCTGAAGGGCAGCCATGGAGTCTGAATTAATTGTGTAAGTGTATGTGTTTTTGTTGGCGTGTTTTTGTGAGTGTGTGATGGCCCAGTCGCATGCCCCTTGTATGGCAAGCAGTTCAGCCTGGTATACGGTGCAGGTGGGGTGTAGTTTTCTTTTCCATCGGTGTATGGCGGTGTGAGTGTTAGGGGAGTACGCAATAAACGCGGCTCCCGTCTGTCCATTTTCCTGTTTGCTTCCATCCGTGAATATGTTAATGTTGTTTGTAAGGTGTGTGTTGAGATTGTTTTTGTGAGTACTGAATTTTAAAAGCGGTCTGGAAGCGGGGTGTAAGAGTTCGGTGAAGTGTGTAGGCTGTTCGATGGTGATGTCGTCAGGAATGTATCTGCTGACGCCCTTAATGCGCGCCTTCTCAATCTCACATGATTCAAGAATCTTGAGATCAAGCGGCACGAATCCCGCTATCGCTATCGCAGCGTTAGTAGATACATTTCTGAACGCTCTGGTGGTCTTGATGGCGAAGCCGCGTTGGGTTTTTAGAAGTAGCTTGCGATTATATTTTTTAAGTGCTGCGTGGCCCCTGGTCTTGATGGCGAAGCCGCGTTGGGTTTTTAGAAGTAGCTTGCGATTATATTTTTTAAGTGCTGCGTGGCCCCAGATGGAGGCCCCGTACGTGATGATGGGCTCTATTACCATTTTGTATATTGATTTGATGTTCTCGGGGTGTGGTCCCCAAGTGGGTCGTGTGTAAATAGATAGTTTGTTAAATAGTTGGGTTGCTTTAGTGGTTATGTGTTCGATATGGTGTTTGAATGTTAACCTGTTGTCTAAAATGATGCCTAGGTATTTAATTTTGTCTGTGAATTTAAGTGGGGTGTTGTTGAAGGTTAAGCTGCAATTTTGTGCTGGTTTGGAGAAGGCCATTGTCTGGGTTTTGTCGGGTCCGAACTGTAGTTTGACTCCATCGCCCCATTCTTTAATGATTTTGAGTGTGTGGTTAGTTTTGTCCTCTAATGTTTTAATGTCTGTGTCTGTAGTTAATATTAGAACGTCGTCGGCGAAGGCTTGGATGTGGCACCCTGATGGGAGTGGTGTGTTGAGTAGTGTGTTAAGGATAATGTTCCAGAGTATAGGGCCGCATGCCGACCCTTGGATACATCCCTTTTGTGTATTGCGAGTGGTTCGTGTGTTGCCCATTTGGTGTGTAACTGTTCTATTTGTGAGGTAGTTTTGAATAAGTTTGAATATATTGTGTGGGCACTTTACCGCACGTAATCCGCTCAATACCGCCGGCCACCAGGCGTTGTCAAACGCGGCCTTAATATCGAGGGATACGGCTATGGTGTGTTGTTTGTGCTGTTTGGCGTTATTTATTATGTCTAGAGTTTTGTGTAGAGCGTGTGTTGTACCAGTTTGTTCGGTGAAGCCGAATTGAGATCGGTTTAGAAGTTTTTGTTTATGCGCGTTGAAGGTGAGGCGTTTGGTAAATAGCTTTTCTAGTACTTTCCCGAACACGGGGATTAGTCCTATGGGTCTGAATGAGCTTAAGTTTGTGTAATCGTGTTTGTTGGGTTTGGGAATTATTTTTATTACTGTTTCCTTCCATGGGGTCGGAAAGTGTGCTATTTGTAGGCAGCGGTTCATGAGGTGTGTGGTTAGCTCTGGGTAATTGCGTGCAAAGACCTGGCAGATGTCACTGGTGAGGTGATCATTGCCCGGTGCTTTGGTGTGACTGATGGAGTCGAGTGCTGCTATAATTTCGGATGTCGTGAAGGGAGGGTCGTCCTCCGTGTCGGGAAGTATACCAGAATTGTTGCGCATATTTGTGTGTCTAACGTCCGTGTCTGGGGTGTCGTCGGGATAAAAATGTGTGAGTAATGCCTGTGATGTCTCCTGTTCGTTGTTTGTGAATTTATTGTTGACCTTAAGGGTGCGGGGTTGGATGTTGTTGTTAGATTTTAGTAATTTGTTGGTGATGGACCAAACATCTTCTGCACCTTGTGACTCGCAGAAGTGTTTGAAGTGTTCGGTGGATGTCTTTCTGATTGTATTTGTGTATGAGAGTTTAATTTCGTGATATTTGTTTAAGAGGTCTGTAGGGGGTGTCTGTTTGTTTTTGGAATATGTGTGTATTTTGTGGTGTAGTTTAATGCATTGTTTCTTAAGTTGATCTAGGCTTTCGCTCCACCAGGGTGCTTTGGGTTTTGTGTGTCCTGTTTTAAGGGCAAATGAGTTGTGGCAGGCGCTGTTTATGGTGTTGGCGAGGGAGTATACAAATTGGTCTAGTTGATCGGGTGTTAGGGTCGATATGTTTATTTCTGTTATTTTATCTTTAATCATTAAAGTGTGTAGTGTTTCTTTAAAGGTGTGCCAATTGCCTTTGCTGGTGTTGTATTTGAATGTGCTACTATTAATGGTGTGTGGAATAGGGTCTGTTCTACAGTCTAGTTTAAATTTAATTGGATTGTGTTGTGTTGATGGGAACAAACGTTGTTTGACTTCCCATTTGTGTATGTGATGGTATGTGTGTATTGATGTGAACGTGAGATCGATAATGGATGACCTCTCCGTTCCGTGTGTTATTGTTTCAAATGTGGGTGTGTTGCCTGTGTTGTTTATGTATATATTATTGGAATTCATGATATCTATCAGTTGCTGTCCCCGGATGTTGTTTCGAGAGCTGCCCCAGATTTGGTGCCACGCGTTAAAGTCGCCGCCAACTATAATGTTTGAGTTGGTGTATGTTTTTATGAATGTGTCCAGTGTATCTAGTGTGTTGTTAGCGTCGGTTTTTGGTTCAACGTAAACCGATGCTATGTATAGTGTTCTTGTCTTTGTGGGTATAGCGATAACCACTATATTCCCTGTGGTGAATTGTGAGATGATGTGTGCGTTTATGTCTGTACTGGTTATAATGCAGGCTTTCGTTGTGTCCGCCGAATCGGACTGAAACACGCGGAGTCCTGCAATATTTTTTACTGTGTTTTTGTTTGTGTATGGTTCGGATATAATGGCTATGTCGAGTTTATTTGTGATGAAGTGGTGTTTAAGTTCTTGTGTAGCGTTGCGAGACCGGTCTAGGTTCGCCTGTATAAACTTGATGTTTTTATGCATGTTTTATATATAGTTGACCTTGGCCTCTACGCGGGCACGCATTGCGCTAACTTTGGGGCACCTTTCCGAGTCGGCTCGATGTTGTGTGTTAGTGTTTGTTTTGAACTGTGCGTTGTGTTCGTGGCAATTGGCACACCTGTGTGATTGTGGTTGTTCTTTGCACTCTGCTGTGGGGTGATTTGCAGAGCACTTGGCGCAAGTGGGTGTGGTAGCGGGGCAGCGGCTCTTCGTGTGTCCAAAATTTAGGCAGTTTTGGCACTGCCTAAATGGTGAAAAATTGCCGCTGTGGACCCTTTGCATGCCTATGTTAATTCTGCCTAGATCGGTAAAGGCCTTCCAGGCAGAGGGGGTGGTGTTTAGAACCACATTGTAAAGAGTGTGGTTTCTGTTAACTGTCTTGAATTTAATGCTGAAAGTGTGTTCAATCAATGTATGGTTCTGGTCTCTAATTGTGTTAATGAGTTCTGCTTCGCTCGTGTTTTTGTTTATCCCTTTGAGAATTATCATCGGGTCGACCCGCTTTTCTTCCTGGGTTTTTATTGCGCTATGGTTCTGTAATTGTGTGAGTGTGTGCAATTTGTGCTCGTCTTTTTCGAAGACGAGCTTCACTTTGTTTCTTGATAGTGGTGTCACCCTGATAGGGGCATATCCCCCCTGCCGGAAGTTGACCGTGCTTCTAATTTCGGTGATTAATTTCTCAGTGGTGTCGAGACCCTCTCCGGATACAACAACAGAGGGACCTGCAGGGGGTTTGGGGGCGGCGGTAGCCTTAGCGTAAGATTTATAAATGTTGTGCGGGTCCGCCGCCGCAGGCTGCGGTACCGCCGGTGTAGGTCGCGGTTGCGCTTTTAATGCCCTGGAGTGTTCCTGCAGGGCCCTGTTGCTCTCCTCGAGTAGCCGAGAGTGGGCCTCTAGCTTGTTTAGGAGTAGTGTATTATCGACGGGTGGTGTATTGTTGCTTGTGTTATTGTCGATGCTACTGGCCGGAGGTGTGAGGGGTTTGGGAGGGGAGGGGGTGGTAGGGTCTAACATAGCGACGACTCCGAAGAGACCGTCGATTGTCTCTGTAATTATAGTTTTCAGCTCACTCTTGAGGTTACGAGAGAGTGAAACCGCGTTCAGGCCTTTGAGTCTGAAACTCCTCGCCATCTCCATGTAGGTGGACTCTGCGGGGGGAGCTTCTCGAGTGAAGGCCGGACTTAGATTGTCCACCAAATTCCGCCTAGCGGTTGTAAAGGATGTTTGGGGAGATGGTGAGGCGGTGGTTGTGATTTTGGGTGGGGTGCGGGGTAACATTTTTCGTGATGGGTGGGGGGGGGTCGAAACTGGATTTGGTCTATTGGACTAGAATCGCCTTTAACAGCCGATTCAGATGATATATGACTCGGGGGGGTGCGGAGGGGGGGTAAAAATTTAAGGGGCGGGGGGGGAAAAACTCAACCTGGGGGTTGAAAGGTGGGTTTGCGGACGACTGTATGACTATATTATTGTTTGGCTTGAAGAGGCGGTTTGAATGAGCCCAAGCTCGGTGTGTTTCTGTGTATGTGGATTTGGTGTTGGAGATGAGGCTGGTAATCCACCCTACCTGGTGCTTCCGCACGGGATAACTCCAGCGCCGCTGCACTGCTGATGCTGGAGTTTGGTGTCGTCTAGGAGCCCGCGACGAGGTCTACCCGATGGTGCTGGTGAGGAGGCAGTTCCTGGTGATCACCAGGAATTTTGGCTCCTGGTGGAGCTGGTGATAAGTGGTGAAGATGCGAATAGATTGGGTCCGGTGTAGAAAAAATTTGCGGAAATGATGGTGTCAAAGTTATGTTTTTATCTGAAGTGGATCCTGTGGAAACCCTGGGTTGAATGTTCAAATTGCTTATAACTCAGGAACTATTAGGCCAAAAATGGAAATCTTGATGCCGTCTGATGCGCCAGACGACGCCGGTTCTGCTGTTATGGATTTTGAAAACCCAGGGGCGTTAGAACGCAAAATATTTGCAATAATATGGTTTTTTCCAGGTTTCAGGGGCTGTCAGTGCTCCGATTTCCAAAAAAGATGTGTCTGCTGGTAGCTGAAGTAATTGCGCACCGTTCTATGTATGACTTGTTAAAAAATATTGAAGCGCCGCGATTTGGCGACTGAAAAACCAGTTTTCAGCCGCTGAAAAATCCAATTTCAGTCCTATTGATGTAATATTGGTATCAAACGATGCGTCTTGAAAAGGGCTATCGTTTGATGTATAAAAAAGATATGGTTGTAGATCTATATAAAAAGTTATTAAGGATTTACCACTATAATGTCTGCCAAATCCACAAATATGTGTCCTTGTCGACCAAAATATGGTCGAAATACGCACCACACTGCACTCTATCTATTAAAACTCACTTAGAAATTTTTACTGCACTGATAATATTTTTAAAATCGAAAAAACTGAAAATTTTAATGTTTTTGGTCGAAAAAAAATTGAAAGAGAAAACCTGGGATAATGAAAATAGCACTAAACGAAAGAGCGGAATTTTCCGCGTCTTTTGATGTATAAAACACTGCACTTAGCACACGGGAACTATTTTTAAAACTTTTTCTTAACTTTGAAAAGGCGCGGAGCGACGTGGAATCGACCGTTTTTCGTGGCGTCTGGACGCGGACTGGGTTAGGTTAGGTTAGGTTAGGTTAGGTTAGGTTAGGTTAGGTTAGGTTAGGTTAGGTTAGGTTAGGTTAGGTTAGGTTAGGTTAGGTTAGGTTAGGTTAGGTTAGGTTAGGTTAGGTTAGGTTAGGTTAGGTTAGGTTAGGTTAGGTTAGGTTAGGTTAGGTTAGGTTAGGTTAGGTTAGGTTAGGTTAGGTTAGGTTAGGTTAGGTTAGGTTAGGTTAGGTTAGGTTAGGTTAGGTTAGGTTAGGTTAGGTTAGGTTAGGTTAGGTTAGGTTAGGTTAGGTTAGGTTAGGTTAGGTTAGGTTAGGTTAGGTTAGGTTAGGTTAGGTTAGGTTAGGTTAGGTTAGGTTAGGTTAGGTTAGGTTAGGTTAGGTTAGGTTAGGTTAGGTTAGGTTAGGTTAGGTTAGGTTAGGTTAGGTTAGGTTAGGTTAGGTTAGGTTAGGTTAGGTTAGGTTAGGTTAGGTTAGGTTAGGTTAGGTTAGGTTAGGTTAGGTTAGGTTAGGTTAGGTTAGGTTAGGTTAGGTTAGGTTAGGTTAGGTTAGGTTAGGTTAGGTTAGGTTAGGTTAGGTTAGGTTAGGTTAGGTTAGGTTAGGTTAGGTTAGGTTAGGTTAGGTTAGGTTAGGTTAGGTTAGGTTAGGTTAGGTTAGGTTAGGTTAGGTTAGGTTAGGTTAGGTTAGGTTAGGTTAGGTTAGGTTAGGTTAGGTTAGGTTAGGTTAGGTTAGGTTAGGTTAGGTTAGGTTAGGTTAGGTTAGGTTAGGTTAGGTTAGGTTAGGTTAGGTTAGGTTAGGTTAGGTTAGGTTAGGTTAGGTTAGGTTAGGTTAGGTTAGGTTAGGTTAGGTTAGGTTAGGTTAGGTTAGGTTAGGTTAGGTTAGGTTAGGTTAGGTTAGGTTAGGTTAGGTTAGGTTAGGTTAGGTTAGGTTAGGTTAGGTTAGGTTAGGTTAGGTTAGGTTAGGTTAGGTTAGGTTAGGTTAGGTTAGGTTAGGTTAGGTTAGGTTAGGTTAGGTTAGGTTAGGTTAGGTTAGGTTAGGTTAGGTTAGGTTAGGTTAGGTTAGGTTAGGTTAGGTTAGGTTAGGTTAGGTTAGGTTAGGTTAGGTTAGGTTAGGTTAGGTTAGGTTAGGTTAGGTTAGGTTAGGTTAGGTTAGGTTAGGTTAGGTTAGGTTAGGTTAGGTTAGGTTAGGTTAGGTTAGGTTAGGTTAGGTTAGGTTAGGTTAGGTTAGGTTAGGTTAGGTTAGGTTAGGTTAGGTTAGGTTAGGTTAGGTTAGGTTAGGTTAGGTTAGGTTAGGTTAGGTTAGGTTAGGTTAGGTTAGGTTAGGTTAGGTTAGGTTAGGTTAGGTTAGGTTAGGTTAGGTTAGGTTAGGTTAGGTTAGGTTAGGTTAGGTTAGGTTAGGTTAGGTTAGGTTAGGTTAGGTTAGGTTAGGTTAGGTTAGGTTAGGTTAGGTTAGGTTAGGTTAGGTTAGGTTAGGTTAGGTTAGGTTAGGTTAGGTTAGGTTAGGTTAGGTTAGGTTAGGTTAGGTTAGGTTAGGTTAGGTTAGGTTAGGTTAGGTTAGGTTAGGTTAGGTTAGGTTAGGTTAGGTTAGGTTAGGTTAGGTTAGGTTAGGTTAGGTTAGGTTAGGTTAGGTTAGGTTAGGTTAGGTTAGGTTAGGTTAGGTTAGGTTAGGTTAGGTTAGGTTAGGTTAGGTTAGGTTAGGTTAGG
This sequence comes from Pieris mannii, assembly GCA_028984075.1. Lineage (NCBI taxonomy): Eukaryota > Metazoa > Arthropoda > Insecta > Lepidoptera > Pieridae > Pieris > Pieris mannii. The sequence goes on from CM054784.1 coordinate 12,472,289, forward strand.
TTAGGTTAGGTTAGGTTAGGTTAGGTTAGGTTAGGTTAGGTTAGGTTAGGTTAGGTTAGGTTAGGTTAGGTTAGGTTAGGTTAGGTTAGGTTAGGTTAGGTTAGGTTAGGTTAGGTTAGGTTAGGTTAGGTTAGGTTAGGTTAGGTTAGGTTAGGTTAGGTTAGGTTAGGTTAGGTTAGGTTAGGTTAGGTTAGGTTAGGTTAGGTTAGGTTAGGTTAGGTTAGGTTAGGTTAGGTTAGGTTAGGTTAGGTTAGGTTAGGTTAGGTTAGGTTAGGTTAGGTTAGGTTAGGTTAGGTTAGGTTAGGTTAGGTTAGGTTAGGTTAGGTTAGGTTAGGTTAGGTTAGGTTAGGTTAGGTTAGGTTAGGTTAGGTTAGGTTAGGTTAGGTTAGGTTAGGTTAGGTTAGGTTAGGTTAGGTTAGGTTAGGTTAGGTTAGGTTAGGTTAGGTTAGGTTAGGTTAGGTTAGGTTAGGTTAGGTTAGGTTAGGTTAGGTTAGGTTAGGTTAGGTTAGGTTAGGTTAGGTTAGGTTAGGTTAGGTTAGGTTAGGTTAGGTTAGGTTAGGTTAGGTTAGGTTAGGTTAGGTTAGGTTAGGTTAGGTTAGGTTAGGTTAGGTTAGGTTAGGTTAGGTTAGGTTAGGTTAGGTTAGGTTAGGTTAGGTTAGGTTAGGTTAGGTTAGGTTAGGTTAGGTTAGGTTAGGTTAGGTTAGGTTAGGTTAGGTTAGGTTAGGTTAGGTTAGGTTAGGTTAGGTTAGGTTAGGTTAGGTTAGGTTAGGTTAGGTTAGGTTAGGTTAGGTTAGGTTAGGTTAGGTTAGGTTAGGTTAGGTTAGGTTAGGTTAGGTTAGGTTAGGTTAGGTTAGGTTAGGTTAGGTTAGGTTAGGTTAGGTTAGGTTAGGTTAGGTTAGGTTAGGTTAGGTTAGGTTAGGTTAGGTTAGGTTAGGTTAGGTTAGGTTAGGTTAGGTTAGGTTAGGTTAGGTTAGGTTAGGTTAGGTTAGGTTAGGTTAGGTTAGGTTAGGTTAGGTTAGGTTAGGTTAGGTTAGGTTAGGTTAGGTTAGGTTAGGTTAGGTTAGGTTAGGTTAGGTTAGGTTAGGTTAGGTTAGGTTAGGTTAGGTTAGGTTAGGTTAGGTTAGGTTAGGTTAGGTTAGGTTAGGTTAGGTTAGGTTAGGTTAGGTTAGGTTAGGTTAGGTTAGGTTAGGTTAGGTTAGGTTAGGTTAGGTTAGGTTAGGTTAGGTTAGGTTAGGTTAGGTTAGGTTAGGTTAGGTTAGGTTAGGTTAGGTTAGGTTAGGTTAGGTTAGGTTAGGTTAGGTTAGGTTAGGTTAGGTTAGGTTAGGTTAGGTTAGGTTAGGTTAGGTTAGGTTAGGTTAGGTTAGGTTAGGTTAGGTTAGGTTAGGTTAGGTTAGGTTAGGTTAGGTTAGGTTAGGTTAGGTTAGGTTAGGTTAGGTTAGGTTAGGTTAGGTTAGGTTAGGTTAGGTTAGGTTAGGTTAGGTTAGGTTAGGTTAGGTTAGGTTAGGTTAGGTTAGGTTAGGTTAGGTTAGGTTAGGTTAGGTTAGGTTAGGTTAGGTTAGGTTAGGTTAGGTTAGGTTAGGTTAGGTTAGGTTAGGTTAGGTTAGGTTAGGTTAGGTTAGGTTAGGTTAGGTTAGGTTAGGTTAGGTTAGGTTAGGTTAGGTTAGGTTAGGTTAGGTTAGGTTAGGTTAGGTTAGGTTAGGTTAGGTTAGGTTAGGTTAGGTTAGGTTAGGTTAGGTTAGGTTAGGTTAGGTTAGGTTAGGTTAGGTTAGGTTAGGTTAGGTTAGGTTAGGTTAGGTTAGGTTAGGTTAGGTTAGGTTAGGTTAGGTTAGGTTAGGTTAGGTTAGGTTAGGTTAGGTTAGGTTAGGTTAGGTTAGGTTAGGTTAGGTTAGGTTAGGTTAGGTTAGGTTAGGTTAGGTTAGGTTAGGTTAGGTTAGGTTAGGTTAGGTTAGGTTAGGTTAGGTTAGGTTAGGTTAGGTTAGGTTAGGTTAGGTTAGGTTAGGTTAGGTTAGGTTAGGTTAGGTTAGGTTAGGTTAGGTTAGGTTAGGTTAGGTTAGGTTAGGTTAGGTTAGGTTAGGTTAGGTTAGGTTAGGTTAGGTTAGGTTAGGTTAGGTTAGGTTAGGTTAGGTTAGGTTAGGTTAGGTTAGGTTAGGTTAGGTTAGGTTAGGTTAGGTTAGGTTAGGTTAGGTTAGGTTAGGTTAGGTTAGGTTAGGTTAGGTTAGGTTAGGTTAGGTTAGGTTAGGTTAGGTTAGGTTAGGTTAGGTTAGGTTAGGTTAGGTTAGGTTAGGTTAGGTTAGGTTAGGTTAGGTTAGGTTAGGTTAGGTTAGGTTAGGTTAGGTTAGGTTAGGTTAGGTTAGGTTAGGTTAGGTTAGGTTAGGTTAGGTTAGGTTAGGTTAGGTTAGGTTAGGTTAGGTTAGGTTAGGTTAGGTTAGGTTAGGTTAGGTTAGGTTAGGTTAGGTTAGGTTAGGTTAGGTTAGGTTAGGTTAGGTTAGGTTAGGTTAGGTTAGGTTAGGTTAGGTTAGGTTAGGTTAGGTTAGGTTAGGTTAGGTTAGGTTAGGTTAGGTTAGGTTAGGTTAGGTTAGGTTAGGTTAGGTTAGGTTAGGTTAGGTTAGGTTAGGTTAGGTTAGGTTAGGTTAGGTTAGGTTAGGTTAGGTTAGGTTAGGTTAGGTTAGGTTAGGTTAGGTTAGGTTAGGTTAGGTTAGGTTAGGTTAGGTT
>CM054784.1:12480000-12490000 GCA_028984075.1 Pieris mannii
AAGCATTGTCAAACGCCGCTTTAATGTCCAGCGAGACTGCAATGACCTGTTGTTTATTGTTTTTAGCACTCTTAATTGTGTCAAGAGCGCGATGAATCGCTTGCACCGTCCCAGTTTGTTCTGTAAAGCCGAATTGTTTGTCGCTAAGAAGACCTAGCTTATTAGCTTTGTATGTGATCCTCTTAGTGATGAGTTTTTCAAGTGTTTTCCCGAACACAGGGATGAGTCCGATGGGGCGATAAGAGGACAACGATGTGTAATCAGCCCTATTAGGCTTTGGTATTACTTTCACCGTTGCCTCCTTCCACGGGGTGGGAAAATGAGCAATTTCAACACAACGGTTAAATAGATTCAGAAAGAGCTCAGGGTATGATTTAAATACTACAAGGCAGATGTCGCTGGTCAGGTGGTCCTGACCAGGAGCTTTTTTATGACTAATTGACTCGATTGAGTGAGTTACTTCTTGTAAGGTGAACGGCGGGTCATCCGCTGTGTCCGGAGGGGAGTGGACTGTGCTGGCGAGTGTGTGGTGTCGGGTTTCAGTGTTGGGCAAATCTTTAGGATAAAAATGGTTCAGCAGTGATTGAGCTGTTTCAGTCTCAGTTTTCGTATAAGTATTGTTTATAAGGAGCGTTCCCGGCTGAATGTTGGGGGTGGATTTTTTAAGTAGGCGATTGGTGACAGACCAAACGTCTTCTTGGTCTTGGGATTTGCAAAACTCTTTAAAGCTATTTGTGGACGCTTGGCGCATTGCGGTTGTGTACTTTTGTTTTGTGTTGTTATACTCATTTATGAGCTCAATGGTGGGTGAATTATGTCCCCTTGAGGAACGACATAGCATGTGGTGGAGTCTGCGGCATTCGTTACTGAGCTCCTCGAGGTGGTCATTCCACCAAGGGGCCTTAAGTTTTTGTGTACCCTTACGTATGGGGAATGCCTCTTTGCATGAGTTGTTAATGATTAAAGTAAGGTTGTTAATAAATGTGTCTATTTCATGTGAATTTATTTGAGTGATGTCTGTGTCTAATATGTTGGAGTTGCAGATGTTTGTGTGAAGTGATTCTGTGAATGAGTGCCAGTTTGCGTTTTGAGTTTTATAAATGAATGTGCTATGATTCTGAGCTTGAACTATTGTGTTATGTGTGTTGCTGTAGGTGAATGTGATTGGATTGTGCTGCGAATGCGGGAATAAGCCGCGATGCACATTCCAATCGGTGATGTGTTGAGTCATGCGCGTAGGAGTGATGGTGAGGTCGATAATAGAAGTGCGGATTTTGCCGTGAGTTATAGTTTCAAAAGTTGGTGTGTCGGTTTTATTATGTACAAAGAGGTCATGTGTGAGTAGGAGGTCGGCTATTTCGTAGCCGCGTTTATTATATCGAGCGTGGTGACCGCTGCCCCAAAGTGGATGCCAAGCATTGAGATCGCCCGCAATGAGAGTGTGGGCGTTAGGGTTTTGTGTGAGAAAATTATCTAAAGTTTGTAGTGTGTGAGTGTTGTCTATATCTGGCTCAATGTAAATGGATATAAGAAAAAGTGTGTATGATTGTGTAGTAACCGATATAGTGACGATGTTGTTGGTGGTGTATTGGGTGAGAATATGTGCATTTATGTGTTGTGTGGTGATGATACAGGCCTTCGTGGGTCCATCGCTAGTGGATTGGAAAATACGAAGGCCTGAAATGTGTGATATTGTGTCATTGGTGTTATTGTACGGTTCTGAAATGAAAGCGATGTCTGTGTTGGTTTTAATAAAGTGTAAATGGAATTCTTGTAGAGCGAGGCGAGATCTGTCTAGATTCGCCTGTGTAATGTTGAGTGAGTACATGAGTTTATTAGTAATTGATTTTAGCCTCAATGCGGGCTTTCATCGCTTTCACTTTGGGGCAACTTTCACCATCGGCGCGGTGGTTGATATTAGTTTGAGTTTTGTAGTGAGCGTTGTGCTCGTTACAATTGACGCATTTGTGTGACTCTGTTGATTTACACTCGGTGGTGTCGTGATTTGCAGAGCATTTGGCGCATGTTGGGGAGGTCGCCGGACATCTGGTTTTGGTGTGTCCAAAGTTTAGGCATCGCCTGCACTGTATGAACGGGGAAAAATTGGAACAGTGAACGTACTGATAAGAAATTGCCACGTGTCCAAGCTCGACAAACCTGTGCCAGGCGGAAGAGGAGGTGGTGAGGACGATGTTGTATAATTTTTCGTTTCTGTTGTTACGACGAAATTTGACTGAGAACCTTTCATTTACGAGTTCGGGATTTTGATCCCGTATGGTGTCGACCAGCTCTTCCTCCGGCACAGACTTGCTAATCCCCTTCAAAATTATCATGGGATCAAGTTTCTTCTCATTCTCCGCTTTGAAGGCAGAGGAGGACTTGTTCAGCTGCTGAAGAGCGTCGTTCTTATGCTCTTCAGACCTGAAGGTTATTTTCAATTTTCCCTTTGAGAGGGGGGCGATTTTGAGAGGGGCGTATCCCCCCTGTCGGTAATTAATGCCTGTTCTAACGTGTTCAATAATAGTCTGCGGTGTTGCTTCAGGACCACCGCTTACTACTATTGAAGGGCCAGGTGTGGTTTTCGGGGAGGAGGAGGTGGTGGCCGCAATTGTGGCATATGATGGGCCCGTTTCTTTGGTGTGGTGAGTAATAGGTGCAGCGCGGGTTTGTTTGTTGATCGAGTTTATTTTATTAGTTATTTGTGTAATGTTATTTTTGTTGTCTTGTAATAACTTGGTGTGAGCATCAATTTTGGCCGTAAGGGCATGCGCAGCTTCGGTAAAGGCTGTGATGTCAGGCGTGGGCTGAGGGACTGGGTGGGGTTCAGCTTGGGACGATGTTAGCGGAGCGACGGGTGAAACCGCTAGATCGTAGAGTTTTTGCACCGCTTTTTCGATGGTCGCTTTAAGCTCTGTTTTAAGATTTCTAGATGTATTCAGAGCCTCCCTGGCCTTCTGGAGCCACAGCTTGGCCTCCGAGTGTGTAGTTAGGTTTGAATTAACTAGTCGCGGGGCCCTAGCGGTAGGTCCAGATCCAGAAAGAGCCGCGGGAGAGAGGTCGGCGAGAAATTGACCTAGCGGTCTACTTGTTGGGATGGAGTGTTGTTGTGTATTATTAGTGGCTGAATTAGAGGGGCTAAGAGCCCGGGGTGTGTGAGGGGGTGTACGTTTAATCATAATGTACGTTTAATGTAAAAGTGTCAAAAGAAAGAAATTTTGGTGTTGAAGGGAGAGGAGGGGGGGGGGCTAAAGTACGAAAGGAGTATGTATTTGGATTCACCTCTTCGAGCTGAATCGTTTGATACCCAACTCGAGGGGGTGGGGATGGAGGGGGAAATTTTATCGCGGGGGGGGGCAGCAAACCTTCCGGTGGAGCAGATTTTAAGGTGCCGTTGGGTCGGTTGCCCTTAAGATCGCTTCACGCAGAGTGAATGAAAATTCGGTCAGAAATTGCCTCCGACGCACCGTTTGTCCGCTAGAAAGCCGACAAACTTAAGTGGTAATGGCGTCGGCGGCCCTTTTTTGCAATTAAATTAAAATGAAAATGAAAATATTGACTAAGAAAGCAACAAAAATTACTATTGAAATCTACTTTAGATGATGTAAAAAATGGTGTAATAAGAAAAATGAGCTGTTAAACAAATTATTGGTGCTAGAAGGTGGCAAACTTTTAAGGGCTCGACCACTTTCTGCAAATAACCTTATTTTCGAAAATTTTTGAACAAATTGTTAAGTGTTATATATAGAATGAAAGCCCTTTGAATGCTCGTTTTAATGATATGTAACACGGTATATTATCTCCTCGCGATAAAATTTTTGACTTTTAGGGGGCTAAAGGGAGCAGGAGGGGGTTGGGGGGGAAACAAATTGCACCACAAAATTCGCCTCACCGAGCTGGTTTGAAAGATACCAAACTCGGTGGGATTCGGTTAAGATTTAATATAATGAAATTTGACCTATGAATGTGCTGACAATCTACCTAACCTGTATATAGATGAGAGGATATCTTGGTTGATTCCGTTGCTATTATTATAATGTTTGATCTTTTTGAGACGCCCGCTGAGCGATCTTCTCGATGGTGCTGGAGCGGAAGCAGTTCCGGTGGAACACCAGGTTTTCTGGTGTCCCGTGCTGACGGTGGTGGGTTCTATTGAGTTGATGATGGATTTTTTGTATAATTGATGTATTTTCTGTCCGATGGTGGTATTTTTGGAATTTAACTCCTTCGGGATCCTCTGGAGATCACCGTTTCCGTTTTTGTAATGGCTCTGGCTCCGGATGTAGTGAACGGAACCGCCTGATCTGGGTGTTGGCAGTTGCGTCTCAATTAGGTCCTTCTAATGGGTATATGGTGGTGGTGGTAAAAAATGGTTGGAAACCACTTTCCTCCCAAAAACTGTTTTTTGCTGGTTTGAGGGGATATTTCTTATCCGATTTTGGTGACCAGAATGTCTTCGGATAGCCCTTTTTCTGGCGGATTTTATAGACCCAAAAAATGTATAAAATATAACAGCGCCGTTGAATGGGGGGCTAAATACTAGTTTTTGCCCCCTAAAAATTCTGATGATTGTCCAAAAATTACAAATTTAGTATTAATCGATAGGTCTCTTTAAGGGCTATCTAGATATCAATTTTAATTATACTGTTATAGATCTGTCCAGAGAGTTATTTACCTTTAAGTGGTTTTCTGGTCACCAAAACCTCAAATCTGAGGCCTTATCCTCAATTTTGGTGTCGAAATGTCAAGCTAATTGAGCTCTACACACTGACACTAAACACTTGTTTCTCACTTCACTGTAAGTATTTTTAATTTTGAAAAAACTGGTTTTTTGAAAGTTTTTAGTCTATAAAAAATGAAAAACGAAAAAATTTAAAACTGAATTTTACACTATTGGATGCAGCAGATTTTTCTGCGTCTATTGGTATATTGCACTTCACGAAAAACTGATAAGAACTATTTTTAAGGAATTATTTAAACTTTTTGGATCGCGGAGCGACGCGGATTTCGACTGTTCCGGGCGGCGGATCGACGCAGACTGGTTAGGTTAGGTTAGGTTAGGTTAGGTTAGGTTAGGTTAGGTTAGGTTAGGTTAGGTTAGGTTAGGTTAGGTTAGGTTAGGTTAGGTTAGGTTAGGTTAGGTTAGGTTAGGTTAGGTTAGGTTAGGTTAGGTTAGGTTAGGTTAGGTTAGGTTAGGTTAGGTTAGGTTAGGTTAGGTTAGGTTAGGTTAGGTTAGGTTAGGTTAGGTTAGGTTAGGTTAGGTTAGGTTAGGTTAGGTTAGGTTAGGTTAGGTTAGGTTAGGTTAGGTTAGGTTAGGTTAGGTTAGGTTAGGTTAGGTTAGGTTAGGTTAGGTTAGGTTAGGTTAGGTTAGGTTAGGTTAGGTTAGGTTAGGTTAGGTTAGGTTAGGTTAGGTTAGGTTAGGTTAGGTTAGGTTAGGTTAGGTTAGGTTAGGTTAGGTTAGGTTAGGTTAGGTTAGGTTAGGTTAGGTTAGGTTAGGTTAGGTTAGGTTAGGTTAGGTTAGGTTAGGTTAGGTTAGGTTAGGTTAGGTTAGGTTAGGTTAGGTTAGGTTAGGTTAGGTTAGGTTAGGTTAGGTTAGGTTAGGTTAGGTTAGGTTAGGTTAGGTTAGGTTAGGTTAGGTTAGGTTAGGTTAGGTTAGGTTAGGTTAGGTTAGGTTAGGTTAGGTTAGGTTAGGTTAGGTTAGGTTAGGTTAGGTTAGGTTAGGTTAGGTTAGGTTAGGTTAGGTTAGGTTAGGTTAGGTTAGGTTAGGTTAGGTTAGGTTAGGTTAGGTTAGGTTAGGTTAGGTTAGGTTAGGTTAGGTTAGGTTAGGTTAGGTTAGGTTAGGTTAGGTTAGGTTAGGTTAGGTTAGGTTAGGTTAGGTTAGGTTAGGTTAGGTTAGGTTAGGTTAGGTTAGGTTAGGTTAGGTTAGGTTAGGTTAGGTTAGGTTAGGTTAGGTTAGGTTAGGTTAGGTTAGGTTAGGTTAGGTTAGGTTAGGTTAGGTTAGGTTAGGTTAGGTTAGGTTAGGTTAGGTTAGGTTAGGTTAGGTTAGGTTAGGTTAGGTTAGGTTAGGTTAGGTTAGGTTAGGTTAGGTTAGGTTAGGTTAGGTTAGGTTAGGTTAGGTTAGGTTAGGTTAGGTTAGGTTAGGTTAGGTTAGGTTAGGTTAGGTTAGGTTAGGTTAGGTTAGGTTAGGTTAGGTTAGGTTAGGTTAGGTTAGGTTAGGTTAGGTTAGGTTAGGTTAGGTTAGGTTAGGTTAGGTTAGGTTAGGTTAGGTTAGGTTAGGTTAGGTTAGGTTAGGTTAGGTTAGGTTAGGTTAGGTTAGGTTAGGTTAGGTTAGGTTAGGTTAGGTTAGGTTAGGTTAGGTTAGGTTAGGTTAGGTTAGGTTAGGTTAGGTTAGGTTAGGTTAGGTTAGGTTAGGTTAGGTTAGGTTAGGTTAGGTTAGGTTAGGTTAGGTTAGGTTAGGTTAGGTTAGGTTAGGTTAGGTTAGGTTAGGTTAGGTTAGGTTAGGTTAGGTTAGGTTAGGTTAGGTTAGGTTAGGTTAGGTTAGGTTAGGTTAGGTTAGGTTAGGTTAGGTTAGGTTAGGTTAGGTTAGGTTAGGTTAGGTTAGGTTAGGTTAGGTTAGGTTAGGTTAGGTTAGGTTAGGTTAGGTTAGGTTAGGTTAGGTTAGGTTAGGTTAGGTTAGGTTAGGTTAGGTTAGGTTAGGTTAGGTTAGGTTAGGTTAGGTTAGGTTAGGTTAGGTTAGGTTAGGTTAGGTTAGGTTAGGTTAGGTTAGGTTAGGTTAGGTTAGGTTAGGTTAGGTTAGGTTAGGTTAGGTTAGGTTAGGTTAGGTTAGGTTAGGTTAGGTTAGGTTAGGTTAGGTTAGGTTAGGTTAGGTTAGGTTAGGTTAGGTTAGGTTAGGTTAGGTTAGGTTAGGTTAGGTTAGGTTAGGTTAGGTTAGGTTAGGTTAGGTTAGGTTAGGTTAGGTTAGGTTAGGTTAGGTTAGGTTAGGTTAGGTTAGGTTAGGTTAGGTTAGGTTAGGTTAGGTTAGGTTAGGTTAGGTTAGGTTAGGTTAGGTTAGGTTAGGTTAGGTTAGGTTAGGTTAGGTTAGGTTAGGTTAGGTTAGGTTAGGTTAGGTTAGGTTAGGTTAGGTTAGGTTAGGTTAGGTTAGGTTAGGTTAGGTTAGGTTAGGTTAGGTTAGGTTAGGTTAGGTTAGGTTAGGTTAGGTTAGGTTAGGTTAGGTTAGGTTAGGTTAGGTTAGGTTAGGTTAGGTTAGGTTAGGTTAGGTTAGGTTAGGTTAGGTTAGGTTAGGTTAGGTTAGGTTAGGTTAGGTTAGGTTAGGTTAGGTTAGGTTAGGTTAGGTTAGGTTAGGTTAGGTTAGGTTAGGTTAGGTTAGGTTAGGTTAGGTTAGGTTAGGTTAGGTTAGGTTAGGTTAGGTTAGGTTAGGTTAGGTTAGGTTAGGTTAGGTTAGGTTAGGTTAGGTTAGGTTAGGTTAGGTTAGGTTAGGTTAGGTTAGGTTAGGTTAGGTTAGGTTAGGTTAGGTTAGGTTAGGTTAGGTTAGGTTAGGTTAGGTTAGGTTAGGTTAGGTTAGGTTAGGTTAGGTTAGGTTAGGTTAGGTTAGGTTAGGTTAGGTTAGGTTAGGTTAGGTTAGGTTAGGTTAGGTTAGGTTAGGTTAGGTTAGGTTAGGTTAGGTTAGGTTAGGTTAGGTTAGGTTAGGTTAGGTTAGGTTAGGTTAGGTTAGGTTAGGTTAGGTTAGGTTAGGTTAGGTTAGGTTAGGTTAGGTTAGGTTAGGTTAGGTTAGGTTAGGTTAGGTTAGGTTAGGTTAGGTTAGGTTAGGTTAGGTTAGGTTAGGTTAGGTTAGGTTAGGTTAGGTTAGGTTAGGTTAGGTTAGGTTAGGTTAGGTTAGGTTAGGTTAGGTTAGGTTAGGTTAGGTTAGGTTAGGTTAGGTTAGGTTAGGTTAGGTTAGGTTAGGTTAGGTTAGGTTAGGTTAGGTTAGGTTAGGTTAGGTTAGGTTAGGTTAGGTTAGGTTAGGTTAGGTTAGGTTAGGTTAGGTTAGGTTAGGTTAGGTTAGGTTAGGTTAGGTTAGGTTAGGTTAGGTTAGGTTAGGTTAGGTTAGGTTAGGTTAGGTTAGGTTAGGTTAGGTTAGGTTAGGTTAGGTTAGGTTAGGTTAGGTTAGGTTAGGTTAGGTTAGGTTAGGTTAGGTTAGGTTAGGTTAGGTTAGGTTAGGTTAGGTTAGGTTAGGTTAGGTTAGGTTAGGTTAGGTTAGGTTAGGTTAGGTTAGGTTAGGTTAGGTTAGGTTAGGTTAGGTTAGGTTAGGTTAGGTTAGGTTAGGTTAGGTTAGGTTAGGTTAGGTTAGGTTAGGTTAGGTTAGGTTAGGTTAGGTTAGGTTAGGTTAGGTTAGGTTAGGTTAGGTTAGGTTAGGTTAGGTTAGGTTAGGTTAGGTTAGGTTAGGTTAGGTTAGGTTAGGTTAGGTTAGGTTAGGTTAGGTTAGGTTAGGTTAGGTTAGGTTAGGTTAGGTTAGGTTAGGTTAGGTTAGGTTAGGTTAGGTTAGGTTAGGTTAGGTTAGGTTAGGTTAGGTTAGGTTAGGTTAGGTTAGGTTAGGTTAGGTTAGGTTAGGTTAGGTTAGGTTAGGTTAGGTTAGGTTAGGTTAGGTTAGGTTAGGTTAGGTTAGGTTAGGTTAGGTTAGGTTAGGTTAGGTTAGGTTAGGTTAGGTTAGGTTAGGTTAGGTTAGGTTAGGTTAGGTTAGGTTAGGTTAGGTTAGGTTAGGTTAGGTTAGGTTAGGTTAGGTTAGGTTAGGTTAGGTTAGGTTAGGTTAGGTTAGGTTAGGTTAGGTTAGGTTAGGTTAGGTTAGGTTAGGTTAGGTTAGGTTAGGTTAGGTTAGGTTAGGTTAGGTTAGGTTAGGTTAGGTTAGGTTAGGTTAGGTTAGGTTAGGTTAGGTTAGGTTAGGTTAGGTTAGGTTAGGTTAGGTTAGGTTAGGTTAGGTTAGGTTAGGTTAGGTTAGGTTAGGTTAGGTTAGGTTAGGTTAGGTTAGGTTAGGTTAGGTTAGGTTAGGTTAGGTTAGGTTAGGTTAGGTTAGGTTAGGTTAGGTTAGGTTAGGTTAGGTTAGGTTAGGTTAGGTTAGGTTAGGTTAGGTTAGGTTAGGTTAGGTTAGGTTAGGTTAGGTTAGGTTAGGGGTTAGGTTAGGTTAGGTTAGGTTAGGTTAGGTTAGGTTAGGTTAGGTTAGGTTAGGTTAGGTTAGGTTAGGTTAGGTTAGGTTAGGTTAGGTTAGGTTAGGTTAGGTTAGGTTAGGTTAGGTTAGGTTAGGTTAGGTTAGGTTAGGTTAGGTTAGGTTAGGTTAGGTTAGGTTAGGTTAGGTTAGGTTAGGTTAGGTTAGGTTAGGTTAGGTTAGGTTAGGTTAGGTTAGGTTAGGTTAGGTTAGGTTAGGTTAGGTTAGGTTAGGTTAGGTTAGGTTAGGTTAGGTTAGGTTAGGTTAGGTTAGGTTAGGTTAGGTTAGGTTAGGTTAGGTTAGGTTAGGTTAGGTTAGGTTAGGTTAGGTTAGGTTAGGTTAGGTTAGGTTAGGTTAGGTTAGGTTAGGTTAGGTTAGGTTAGGTTAGGTTAGGTTAGGTTAGGTTAGGTTAGGTTAGGTTAGGTTAGGTTAGGTTAGGTTAGGTTAGGTTAGGTTAGGTTAGGTTAGGTTAGGTTAGGTTAGGTTAGGTTAGGTTAGGTTAGGTTAGGTTAGGTTAGGTTAGGTTAGGTTAGGTTAGGTTAGGTTAGGTTAGGTTAGGTTAGGTTAGGTTAGGTTAGGTTAGGTTAGGTTAGGTTAGGTTAGGTTAGGTTAGGTTAGGTTAGGTTAGGTTAGGTTAGGTTAGGTTAGGTTAGGTTAGGTTAGGTTAGGTTAGGTTAGGTTAGGTTAGGTTAGGTTAGGTTAGGTTAGGTTAGGTTAGGTTAGGTTAGGTTAGGTTAGGTTAGGTTAGGTTAGGTTAGGTTAGGTTAGGTTAGGTTAGGTTAGGTTAGGTTAGGTTAGGTTAGGTTAGGTTAGGTTAGGTTAGGTTAG
>CM054784.1:12500000-12510000 GCA_028984075.1 Pieris mannii
CTCCCAACCGCCACCAGCCGCACCGTGATTTAGATAGAACAGAGTACAAAAAGCTCTTGCACACAGAACTTAATAATTTAAACTCCTCAGGTATGAGGTATAGCCGCTGTTGTGATGGTTGAGGGTCGGTCATGCTATTTGATACAATCCCTTCCACTCAACCATCAGCGTCGTAACCATGGTTTATTAAAAATATAAAATAATAATAAGAGTAAAGAACTAAAAGTAAACATAAAACATGAAATTTGTTGTTGTACAAAAGTAAAAAAGGTTATAACATTTAAAATTATGATAAAATGGTTAAATGTATTTACAATTAAAATAAAGTAAAAATTTAAGATAAATTTAAAAATGAAGTTCCGCAGGTAAGGCGGATGATAGACTAAAGTTGTGTTATCTAAGTGAGATTGTAGAGAATGTATGCAGTGGATTAATGAGTTAATTAGGATAAGGAAGGGATATGGGGATAATCTATGTATTAAAGTGTGCAATATGTGTGGTTTAGTGTGTTGTGTTATAGTGTGTATTTGTTGCAATAACTGCTTTGTATAGAAATATGTGTGTAGGCCATATGTGGATATGGAGGTACCCCAAGAGCAAGTGTCGCGCGCTGAGATCATAATCAACTACAGTGTATGAGCGAATGTGAGGTGATATGAGATTTAAAAATGTGCATTGTGCGTTGTCTGTTAAGGTTTTCTGTAAGCAGCGAAACCTGATATGTGGTGTTGATGATTGGAGTAATTGTGGTTAGGCGTAGTTGACTTTGGCCTCAACGCGGGCACGCATGGCTCTAACCTTGGGGCAGCTATCCGAGTCGGCTCGGTGTTGAGTGTCTGTGTTGGTCTTGTGTACGGTGTTGTGTTCTGAGCAGTTGGTGCATTTTGGTGTTAATTCGTTGCATTCCTTGGTGGAGTGGTTAGCTGAGCACTTGGCGCATGTGGGTGACTTAGCGGGGCAGCGACTTTTGGTGTGTCCGAAGTTCAGACAGTTCTGACACTGTCTGAACGGTGAAAAGTTGGCGCAGTGCACCCGCTGCATGTCGATGTTTACTCTGCCGAGGTCGGCAAAGGCTTTCCAGGCAGAGGGTGTGGTGTTAAGGACCGCGTTATAAAGGGAGGTGTTTCGATTTTTGGCTGTAAATTTTATAGTAAATGTGTGATTGGTTAGTGTCGGGTTCTGGTCTTTGATGGTTTGGATTAAGTCGGTTTCAGATGTGTATTTTGCTATGCCTTTCAAGATGGTCATCGGGCTGATCCGTTTCTCATCTTGAGCTTTAATGGTGTTTGTGCTATTTAGTTTAGTGACAGTATGTTTCTTGTGGTCCTCGTTTTCGAAGACCATTTTAAGCTTGTTGTTGGAAAGTGGCGTGACCTTAAGCGGTGCAAAACCACCCTCGCGGAAGTTGACAGTTTTGCAAATTTGTGTAATTAGTCTTTCGGTGGTGTCAAACCCCTCGCCGGAAACAACAATAGAGGGGCCGGTGGGTGCTTTAGGGGCCGCCGCGGCGTTGGCGTAAGTTTTGTTCTTGTTGGGGGGGATGGTTGTGTGTTCAGTGAGTGTAGGTTTGGGAGTGGATTTTAATTGTTTTGTTAGCACACTCATTGCCCTGTTGGACTCCTCGAGTAGCCGAGAGTGGGTTTCTAGCTTGTTTAGGAGTAATTTTTGTGTGCTATCGTCGGGTGGTGTATTTTTGCTTGTGTTATTGTCGATGTTATTGGCCGGGGGTGTGAGGGGTTTGGAAGGGGAGGGGGTGGTAGGATCTAGCATAGCGACGACTCCGAAGAGACCGTCGATTGTCTCTGTAATTATCGTTTTCAGCTCACTCTTAAGGTTGCGAGAGGCTAAAACCGCGTTCAGGCCTTTGCGTCTGAAATTCCTCGCCATCTCCATGTAGGTGGACTCCGCGGGGGGAGCTTCACGAGTGAAGGCCGGGCTTAAATTGTCCACCAAATTCCGCCTAGCGGCAGTAGAAGATGTTTGGAGAGATGGCGAGGCGGTGTTTGTGGTTTTGGGTGGGGTGCGGGGTAACATTATTTCGTGATGGGTGGGGGGGGGGTCGAAACTGGAATTGGTCTAGTGGTCTAGAATCGCCTTTAAAAGCCGATTCAAATGATATGTGACTCGGGGGGGTGCGGAGGGGGGGTAAAAATTTTAGGGGAGGGGGGGTAAAAACTCAAACTGGGGGTTGATAGGTAGGTTTGCGAACGACTGTACGGCTATATTAGTGTTTGCCTTGAAGAGGCGGTTTGAACGAGCCCAAGCTCGGTGTGTTTCTGTGTATGTGAGTGTAGTGTTAAAGATGAGGCTGGTCATCCGCCTTACCTGGTACTTCCGCACAGGATAACTCCTGCACCGCTGCACTGGTGATGTTGGAGTTTGGGTTCGTTTTGAAGCCCGCGACGAGGTCTACGCGATGGTGCTAGTGATGGGGCTGTTCCAGTTAGTCACCAGAAAAGTTGGTGACCAGCTCGGCAGAAGTCGATGATTAATTATTGGCGGCGATGCAGTAATGTTGCGCGGAATTCAGGCTATCGCTCGAATGTTATTGTTGATTTTTAATGTGGTTGGTTCCAGGTGGAATCACCGCTGCAGAAATTCCTTGTTGCTTATCTCCCAAAATATTTGTCCGATTTTAATGTACTAGGGGTCTCCTGAAGCGCCTCGTTAAGACGCTTGTGGCAGTATATTGTGAATTGTGAATTTCGTAAGATCAGGGGTGGTTAGTACCCAAAAACCGTTTTTCCAGTGAATGAGGGGATATTCTTCCTCCGATTTTGATGTGTGATATACCATTCGGTAGCTGCTTTTCAGGCGGATTTTTTGATGCTAAAAACGAGGTTGTAAATGTTGGCGCCGCAGACTGGTGGGCGAAATTCCTTCTTCTGGTCTCCAAAAATCGGGGGTTGGTGTCAAAAATACAAATTTGGTATCAAACGATAGCCCTTGAAGAGGACTATCGGATAAGCTATTAAAACACTATTGTCGTTGATCTTGCTTAAAAGTTATTCGAGTTTTACCGGTTTTTGGGTGGTGGTTTCCTCAATTCTGCACCCTTATCCTCCAAAAGTAGGTCGAAATGTGCGCCTTAACGAGATCTACACAATGAGACACTAAAAACAATTTTTGAAGCACTGTAACTATTTTTAATTTTCCAAAAACTAAGTTTTTAACAGTTTTTTACTCAAAAAAAATATAAAATTAAAACTTTTTAAAATGAAATTTACACTAAAAGATAGAGCGGATTTTTCCGCATCTACTGATATATGAATTGATACTGTCACTGCACTGCAACTATTTTTAAAGACAAATTTAAACTTTTTAAGAGCGCGGAGCGACGTGAAGTCGACCGTTTTACTTGGCGTCTGGACGCGGACTGGTTAGGTTAGGTTAGGTTAGGTTAGGTTAGGTTAGGTTAGGTTAGGTTAGGTTAGGTTAGGTTAGGTTAGGTTAGGTTAGGTTAGGTTAGGTTAGGTTAGGTTAGGTTAGGTTAGGTTAGGTTAGGTTAGGTTAGGTTAGGTTAGGTTAGGTTAGGTTAGGTTAGGTTAGGTTAGGTTAGGTTAGGTTAGGTTAGGTTAGGTTAGGTTAGGTTAGGTTAGGTTAGGTTAGGTTAGGTTAGGTTAGGTTAGGTTAGGTTAGGTTAGGTTAGGTTAGGTTAGGTTAGGTTAGGTTAGGTTAGGTTAGGTTAGGTTAGGTTAGGTTAGGTTAGGTTAGGTTAGGTTAGGTTAGGTTAGGTTAGGTTAGGTTAGGTTAGGTTAGGTTAGGTTAGGTTAGGTTAGGTTAGGTTAGGTTAGGTTAGGTTAGGTTAGGTTAGGTTAGGTTAGGTTAGGTTAGGTTAGGTTAGGTTAGGTTAGGTTAGGTTAGGTTAGGTTAGGTTAGGTTAGGTTAGGTTAGGTTAGGTTAGGTTAGGTTAGGTTAGGTTAGGTTAGGTTAGGTTAGGTTAGGTTAGGTTAGGTTAGGTTAGGTTAGGTTAGGTTAGGTTAGGTTAGGTTAGGTTAGGTTAGGTTAGGTTAGGTTAGGTTAGGTTAGGTTAGGTTAGGTTAGGTTAGGTTAGGTTAGGTTAGGTTAGGTTAGGTTAGGTTAGGTTAGGTTAGGTTAGGTTAGGTTAGGTTAGGTTAGGTTAGGTTAGGTTAGGTTAGGTTAGGTTAGGTTAGGTTAGGTTAGGTTAGGTTAGGTTAGGTTAGGTTAGGTTAGGTTAGGTTAGGTTAGGTTAGGTTAGGTTAGGTTAGGTTAGGTTAGGTTAGGTTAGGTTAGGTTAGGTTAGGTTAGGTTAGGTTAGGTTAGGTTAGGTTAGGTTAGGTTAGGTTAGGTTAGGTTAGGTTAGGTTAGGTTAGGTTAGGTTAGGTTAGGTTAGGTTAGGTTAGGTTAGGTTAGGTTAGGTTAGGTTAGGTTAGGTTAGGTTAGGTTAGGTTAGGTTAGGTTAGGTTAGGTTAGGTTAGGTTAGGTTAGGTTAGGTTAGGTTAGGTTAGGTTAGGTTAGGTTAGGTTAGGTTAGGTTAGGTTAGGTTAGGTTAGGTTAGGTTAGGTTAGGTTAGGTTAGGTTAGGTTAGGTTAGGTTAGGTTAGGTTAGGTTAGGTTAGGTTAGGTTAGGTTAGGTTAGGTTAGGTTAGGTTAGGTTAGGTTAGGTTAGGTTAGGTTAGGTTAGGTTAGGTTAGGTTAGGTTAGGTTAGGTTAGGTTAGGTTAGGTTAGGTTAGGTTAGGTTAGGTTAGGTTAGGTTAGGTTAGGTTAGGTTAGGTTAGGTTAGGTTAGGTTAGGTTAGGTTAGGTTAGGTTAGGTTAGGTTAGGTTAGGTTAGGTTAGGTTAGGTTAGGTTAGGTTAGGTTAGGTTAGGTTAGGTTAGGTTAGGTTAGGTTAGGTTAGGTTAGGTTAGGTTAGGTTAGGTTAGGTTAGGTTAGGTTAGGTTAGGTTAGGTTAGGTTAGGTTAGGTTAGGTTAGGTTAGGTTAGGTTAGGTTAGGTTAGGTTAGGTTAGGTTAGGTTAGGTTAGGTTAGGTTAGGTTAGGTTAGGTTAGGTTAGGTTAGGTTAGGTTAGGTTAGGTTAGGTTAGGTTAGGTTAGGTTAGGTTAGGTTAGGTTAGGTTAGGTTAGGTTAGGTTAGGTTAGGTTAGGTTAGGTTAGGTTAGGTTAGGTTAGGTTAGGTTAGGTTAGGTTAGGTTAGGTTAGGTTAGGTTAGGTTAGGTTAGGTTAGGTTAGGTTAGGTTAGGTTAGGTTAGGTTAGGTTAGGTTAGGTTAGGTTAGGTTAGGTTAGGTTAGGTTAGGTTAGGTTAGGTTAGGTTAGGTTAGGTTAGGTTAGGTTAGGTTAGGTTAGGTTAGGTTAGGTTAGGTTAGGTTAGGTTAGGTTAGGTTAGGTTAGGTTAGGTTAGGTTAGGTTAGGTTAGGTTAGGTTAGGTTAGGTTAGGTTAGGTTAGGTTAGGTTAGGTTAGGTTAGGTTAGGTTAGGTTAGGTTAGGTTAGGTTAGGTTAGGTTAGGTTAGGTTAGGTTAGGTTAGGTTAGGTTAGGTTAGGTTAGGTTAGGTTAGGTTAGGTTAGGTTAGGTTAGGTTAGGTTAGGTTAGGTTAGGTTAGGTTAGGTTAGGTTAGGTTAGGTTAGGTTAGGTTAGGTTAGGTTAGGTTAGGTTAGGTTAGGTTAGGTTAGGTTAGGTTAGGTTAGGTTAGGTTAGGTTAGGTTAGGTTAGGTTAGGTTAGGTTAGGTTAGGTTAGGTTAGGTTAGGTTAGGTTAGGTTAGGTTAGGTTAGGTTAGGTTAGGTTAGGTTAGGTTAGGTTAGGTTAGGTTAGGTTAGGTTAGGTTAGGTTAGGTTAGGTTAGGTTAGGTTAGGTTAGGTTAGGTTAGGTTAGGTTAGGTTAGGTTAGGTTAGGTTAGGTTAGGTTAGGTTAGGTTAGGTTAGGTTAGGTTAGGTTAGGTTAGGTTAGGTTAGGTTAGGTTAGGTTAGGTTAGGTTAGGTTAGGTTAGGTTAGGTTAGGTTAGGTTAGGTTAGGTTAGGTTAGGTTAGGTTAGGTTAGGTTAGGTTAGGTTAGGTTAGGTTAGGTTAGGTTAGGTTAGGTTAGGTTAGGTTAGGTTAGGTTAGGTTAGGTTAGGTTAGGTTAGGTTAGGTTAGGTTAGGTTAGGTTAGGTTAGGTTAGGTTAGGTTAGGTTAGGTTAGGTTAGGTTAGGTTAGGTTAGGTTAGGTTAGGTTAGGTTAGGTTAGGTTAGGTTAGGTTAGGTTAGGTTAGGTTAGGTTAGGTTAGGTTAGGTTAGGTTAGGTTAGGTTAGGTTAGGTTAGGTTAGGTTAGGTTAGGTTAGGTTAGGTTAGGTTAGGTTAGGTTAGGTTAGGTTAGGTTAGGTTAGGTTAGGTTAGGTTAGGTTAGGTTAGGTTAGGTTAGGTTAGGTTAGGTTAGGTTAGGTTAGGTTAGGTTAGGTTAGGTTAGGTTAGGTTAGGTTAGGTTAGGTTAGGTTAGGTTAGGTTAGGTTAGGTTAGGTTAGGTTAGGTTAGGTTAGGTTAGGTTAGGTTAGGTTAGGTTAGGTTAGGTTAGGTTAGGTTAGGTTAGGTTAGGTTAGGTTAGGTTAGGTTAGGTTAGGTTAGGTTAGGTTAGGTTAGGTTAGGTTAGGTTAGGTTAGGTTAGGTTAGGTTAGGTTAGGTTAGGTTAGGTTAGGTTAGGTTAGGTTAGGTTAGGTTAGGTTAGGTTAGGTTAGGTTAGGTTAGGTTAGGTTAGGTTAGGTTAGGTTAGGTTAGGTTAGGTTAGGTTAGGTTAGGTTAGGTTAGGTTAGGTTAGGTTAGGTTAGGTTAGGTTAGGTTAGGTTAGGTTAGGTTAGGTTAGGTTAGGTTAGGTTAGGTTAGGTTAGGTTAGGTTAGGTTAGGTTAGGTTAGGTTAGGTTAGGTTAGGTTAGGTTAGGTTAGGTTAGGTTAGGTTAGGTTAGGTTAGGTTAGGTTAGGTTAGGTTAGGTTAGGTTAGGTTAGGTTAGGTTAGGTTAGGTTAGGTTAGGTTAGGTTAGGTTAGGTTAGGTTAGGTTAGGTTAGGTTAGGTTAGGTTAGGTTAGGTTAGGTTAGGTTAGGTTAGGTTAGGTTAGGTTAGGTTAGGTTAGGTTAGGTTAGGTTAGGTTAGGTTAGGTTAGGTTAGGTTAGGTTAGGTTAGGTTAGGTTAGGTTAGGTTAGGTTAGGTTAGGTTAGGTTAGGTTAGGTTAGGTTAGGTTAGGTTAGGTTAGGTTAGGTTAGGTTAGGTTAGGTTAGGTTAGGTTAGGTTAGGTTAGGTTAGGTTAGGTTAGGTTAGGTTAGGTTAGGTTAGGTTAGGTTAGGTTAGGTTAGGTTAGGTTAGGTTAGGTTAGGTTAGGTTAGGTTAGGTTAGGTTAGGTTAGGTTAGGTTAGGTTAGGTTAGGTTAGGTTAGGTTAGGTTAGGTTAGGTTAGGTTAGGTTAGGTTAGGTTAGGTTAGGTTAGGTTAGGTTAGGTTAGGTTAGGTTAGGTTAGGTTAGGTTAGGTTAGGTTAGGTTAGGTTAGGTTAGGTTAGGTTAGGTTAGGTTAGGTTAGGTTAGGTTAGGTTAGGTTAGGTTAGGTTAGGTTAGGTTAGGTTAGGTTAGGTTAGGTTAGGTTAGGTTAGGTTAGGTTAGGTTAGGTTAGGTTAGGTTAGGTTAGGTTAGGTTAGGTTAGGTTAGGTTAGGTTAGGTTAGGTTAGGTTAGGTTAGGTTAGGTTAGGTTAGGTTAGGTTAGGTTAGGTTAGGTTAGGTTAGGTTAGGTTAGGTTAGGTTAGGTTAGGTTAGGTTAGGTTAGGTTAGGTTAGGTTAGGTTAGGTTAGGTTAGGTTAGGTTAGGTTAGGTTAGGTTAGGTTAGGTTAGGTTAGGTTAGGTTAGGTTAGGTTAGGTTAGGTTAGGTTAGGTTAGGTTAGGTTAGGTTAGGTTAGGTTAGGTTAGGTTAGGTTAGGTTAGGTTAGGTTAGGTTAGGTTAGGTTAGGTTAGGTTAGGTTAGGTTAGGTTAGGTTAGGTTAGGTTAGGTTAGGTTAGGTTAGGTTAGGTTAGGTTAGGTTAGGTTAGGTTAGGTTAGGTTAGGTTAGGTTAGGTTAGGTTAGGTTAGGTTAGGTTAGGTTAGGTTAGGTTAGGTTAGGTTAGGTTAGGTTAGGTTAGGTTAGGTTAGGTTAGGTTAGGTTAGGTTAGGTTAGGTTAGGTTAGGTTAGGTTAGGTTAGGTTAGGTTAGGTTAGGTTAGGTTAGGTTAGGTTAGGTTAGGTTAGGTTAGGTTAGGTTAGGTTAGGTTAGGTTAGGTTAGGTTAGGTTAGGTTAGGTTAGGTTAGGTTAGGTTAGGTTAGGTTAGGTTAGGTTAGGTTAGGTTAGGTTAGGTTAGGTTAGGTTAGGTTAGGTTAGGTTAGGTTAGGTTAGGTTAGGTTAGGTTAGGTTAGGTTAGGTTAGGTTAGGTTAGGTTAGGTTAGGTTAGGTTAGGTTAGGTTAGGTTAGGTTAGGTTAGGTTAGGTTAGGTTAGGTTAGGTTAGGTTAGGTTAGGTTAGGTTAGGTTAGGTTAGGTTAGGTTAGGTTAGGTTAGGTTAGGTTAGGTTAGGTTAGGTTAGGTTAGGTTAGGTTAGGTTAGGTTAGGTTAGGTTAGGTTAGGTTAGGTTAGGTTAGGTTAGGTTAGGTTAGGTTAGGTTAGGTTAGGTTAGGTTAGGTTAGGTTAGGTTAGGTTAGGTTAGGTTAGGTTAGGTTAGGTTAGGTTAGGTTAGGTTAGGTTAGGTTAGGTTAGGTTAGGTTAGGTTAGGTTAGGTTAGGTTAGGTTAGGTTAGGTTAGGTTAGGTTAGGTTAGGTTAGGTTAGGTTAGGTTAGGTTAGGTTAGGTTAGGTTAGGTTAGGTTAGGTTAGGTTAGGTTAGGTTAGGTTAGGTTAGGTTAGGTTAGGTTAGGTTAGGTTAGGTTAGGTTAGGTTAGGTTAGGTTAGGTTAGGTTAGGTTAGGTTAGGTTAGGTTAGGTTAGGTTAGGTTAGGTTAGGTTAGGTTAGGTTAGGTTAGGTTAGGTTAGGTTAGGTTAGGTTAGGTTAGGTTAGGTTAGGTTAGGTTAGGTTAGGTTAGGTTAGGTTAGGTTAGGTTAGGTTAGGTTAGGTTAGGTTAGGTTAGGTTAGGTTAGGTTAGGTTAGGTTAGGTTAGGTTAGGTTAGGTTAGGTTAGGTTAGGTTAGGTTAGGTTAGGTTAGGTTAGGTTAGGTTAGGTTAGGTTAGGTTAGGTTAGGTTAGGTTAGGTTAGGTTAGGTTAGGTTAGGTTAGGTTAGGTTAGGTTAGGTTAGGTTAGGTTAGGTTAGGTTAGGTTAGGTTAGGTTAGGTTAGGTTAGGTTAGGTTAGGTTAGGTTAGGTTAGGTTAGGTTAGGTTAGGTTAGGTTAGGTTAGGTTAGGTTAGGTTAGGTTAGGTTAGGTTAGGTTAGGTTAGGTTAGGTTAGGTTAGGTTAGGTTAGGTTAGGTTAGGTTAGGTTAGGTTAGGTTAGGTTAGGTTAGGTTAGGTTAGGTTAGGTTAGGTTAGGTTAGGTTAGGTTAGGTTAGGTTAGGTTAGGTTAGGTTAGGTTAGGTTAGGTTAGGTTAGGTTAGGTTAGGTTAGGTTAGGTTAGGTTAGGTTAGGTTAGGTTAGGTTAGGTTAGGTTAGGTTAGGTTAGGTTAGGTTAGGTTAGGTTAGGTTAGGTTAGGTTAGGTTAGGTTAGGTTAGGTTAGGTTAGGTTAGGTTAGGTTAGGTTAGGTTAGGTTAGGTTAGGTTAGGTTAGGTTAGGTTAGGTTAGGTTAGGTTAGGTTAGGTTAGGTTAGGTTAGGTTAGGTTAGGTTAGGTTAGGTTAGGTTAGGTTAGGTTAGGTTAGGTTAGGTTAGGTTAGGTTAGGTTAGGTTAGGTTAGGTTAGGTTAGGTTAGGTTAGGTTAGGTTAGGTTAGGTTAGGTTAGGTTAGGTTAGGTTAGGTTAGGTTAGGTTAGGTTAGGTTAGGTTAGGTTAGGTTAGGTTAGGTTAGGTTAGGTTAGGTTAGGTTAGGTTAGGTTAGGTTAGGTTAGGTTAGGTTAGGTTAGGTTAGGTTAGGTTAGGTTAGGTTAGG
>CM054785.1:0-10000 GCA_028984075.1 Pieris mannii
ACCTAACCTAACCTAACCTAACCTAACCTAACCTAACCTAACCTAACCTAACCTAACCTAACCTAACCTAACCTAACCTAACCTAACCTAACCTAACCTAACCTAACCTAACCTAACCTAACCTAACCTAACCTAACCTAACCTAACCTAACCTAACCTAACCTAACCTAACCTAACCTAACCTAACCTAACCTAACCTAACCTAACCTAACCTAACCTAACCTAACCTAACCTAACCTAACCTAACCTAACCTAACCTAACCTAACCTAACCTAACCTAACCTAACCTAACCTAACCTAACCTAACCTAACCTAACCTAACCTAACCTAACCTAACCTAACCTAACCTAACCTAACCTAACCTAACCTAACCTAACCTAACCTAACCTAACCTAACCTAACCTAACCTAACCTAACCTAACCTAACCTAACCTAACCTAACCTAACCTAACCTAACCTAACCTAACCTAACCTAACCTAACCTAACCTAACCTAACCTAACCTAACCTAACCTAACCTAACCTAACCTAACCTAACCTAACCTAACCTAACCTAACCTAACCTAACCTAACCTAACCTAACCTAACCTAACCTAACCTAACCTAACCTAACCTAACCTAACCTAACCTAACCTAACCTAACCTAACCTAACCTAACCTAACCTAACCTAACCTAACCTAACCTAACCTAACCTAACCTAACCTAACCTAACCTAACCTAACCTAACCTAACCTAACCTAACCTAACCTAACCTAACCTAACCTAACCTAACCTAACCTAACCTAACCTAACCTAACCTAACCTAACCTAACCTAACCTAACCTAACCTAACCTAACCTAACCTAACCTAACCTAACCTAACCTAACCTAACCTAACCTAACCTAACCTAACCTAACCTAACCTAACCTAACCTA
This sequence comes from Pieris mannii, assembly GCA_028984075.1. Taxonomy (NCBI): domain Eukaryota; kingdom Metazoa; phylum Arthropoda; class Insecta; order Lepidoptera; family Pieridae; genus Pieris; species Pieris mannii. The sequence continues at coordinate 916 of CM054785.1, forward strand.
ACCTAACCTAACCTAACCTAACCTAACCTAACCTAACCTAACCTAACCTAACCTAACCTAACCTAACCTAACCTAACCTAACCTAACCTAACCTAACCTAACCTAACCTAACCTAACCTAACCTAACCTAACCTAACCTAACCTAACCTAACCTAACCTAACCTAACCTAACCTAACCTAACCTAACCTAACCTAACCTAACCTAACCTAACCTAACCTAACCTAACCTAACCTAACCTAACCTAACCTAACCTAACCTAACCTAACCTAACCTAACCTAACCTAACCTAACCTAACCTAACCTAACCTAACCTAACCTAACCTAACCTAACCTAACCTAACCTAACCTAACCTAACCTAACCTAACCTAACCTAACCTAACCTAACCTAACCTAACCTAACCTAACCTAACCTAACCTAACCTAACCTAACCTAACCTAACCTAACCTAACCTAACCTAACCTAACCTAACCTAACCTAACCTAACCTAACCTAACCTAACCTAACCTAACCTAACCTAACCTAACCTAACCTAACCTAACCTAACCTAACCTAACCTAACCTAACCTAACCTAACCTAACCTAACCTAACCTAACCTAACCTAACCTAACCTAACCTAACCTAACCTAACCTAACCTAACCTAACCTAACCTAACCTAACCTAACCTAACCTAACCTAACCTAACCTAACCTAACCTAACCTAACCTAACCTAACCTAACCTAACCTAACCTAACCTAACCTAACCTAACCTAACCTAACCTAACCTAACCTAACCTAACCTAACCTAACCTAACCTAACCTAACCTAACCTAACCTAACCTAACCTAACCTAACCTAACCTAACCTAACCTAACCTAACCTAACCTAACCTAACCTAACCTAACCTAACCTAACCTAACCTAACCTAACCTAACCTAACCTAACCTAACCTAACCTAACCTAACCTAACCTAACCTAACCTAACCTAACCTAACCTAACCTAACCTAACCTAACCTAACCTAACCTAACCTAACCTAACCTAACCTAACCTAACCTAACCTAACCTAACCTAACCTAACCTAACCTAACCTAACCTAACCTAACCTAACCTAACCTAACCTAACCTAACCTAACCTAACCTAACCTAACCTAACCTAACCTAACCTAACCTAACCTAACCTAACCTAACCTAACCTAACCTAACCTAACCTAACCTAACCTAACCTAACCTAACCTAACCGAACCTAACCTAACCTAACCTAACCTAACCTAACCTAACCTAACCTAACCTAACCTAACCTAACCTAACCTAACCTAACCTAACCTAACCTAACCTAACCTAACCTAACCTAACCTAACCTAACCTAACCTAACCTAACCTAACCTAACCTAACCTAACCTAACCTAACCTAACCTAACCTAACCTAACCTAACCTAACCTAACCTAACCTAACCTAACCTAACCTAACCTAACCTAACCTAACCTAACCTAACCTAACCTAACCTAACCTAACCTAACCTAACCTAACCTAACCTAACCTAACCTAACCTAACCTAACCTAACCTAACCTAACCTAACCTAACCTAACCTAACCTAACCTAACCTAACCTAACCTAACCTAACCTAACCTAACCTAACCTAACCTAACCTAACCTAACCTAACCTAACCTAACCTAACCTAACCTAACCTAACCTAACCTAACCTAACCTAACCTAACCTAACCTAACCTAACCTAACCTAACCTAACCTAACCTAACCTAACCTAACCTAACCTAACCTAACCTAACCTAACCTAACCTAACCTAACCTAACCTAACCTAACCTAACCTAACCTAACCTAACCTAACCTAACCTAACCTAACCTAACCTAACCTAACCTAACCTAACCTAACCTAACCTAACCTAACCTAACCTAACCTAACCTAACCTAACCTAACCTAACCTAACCTAACCTAACCTAACCTAACCTAACCTAACCTAACCTAACCTAACCTAACCTAACCTAACCTAACCTAACCTAACCTAACCTAACCTAACCTAACCTAACCTAACCTAACCTAACCTAACCTAACCTAACCTAACCTAACCTAACCTAACCTAACCTAACCTAACCTAACCTAACCTAACCTAACCTAACCTAACCTAACCTAACCTAACCTAACCTAACCTAACCTAACCTAACCTAACCTAACCTAACCTAACCTAACCTAACCTAACCTAACCTAACCTAACCTAACCTAACCTAACCTAACCTAACCTAACCTAACCTAACCTAACCTAACCTAACCTAACCTAACCTAACCTAACCTAACCTAACCTAACCTAACCTAACCTAACCTAACCTAACCTAACCTAACCTAACCTAACCTAACCTAACCTAACCTAACCTAACCTAACCTAACCTAACCTAACCTAACCTAACCTAACCTAACCTAACCTAACCTAACCTAACCTAACCTAACCTAACCTAACCTAACCTAACCTAACCTAACCTAACCTAACCTAACCTAACCTAACCTAACCTAACCTAACCTAACCTAACCTAACCTAACCTAACCTAACCTAACCTAACCTAACCTAACCTAACCTAACCTAACCTAACCTAACCTAACCTAACCTAACCTAACCTAACCTAACCTAACCTAACCTAACCTAACCTAACCTAACCTAACCTAACCTAACCTAACCTAACCTAACCTAACCTAACCTAACCTAACCTAACCTAACCTAACCTAACCTAACCTAACCTAACCTAACCTAACCTAACCTAACCTAACCTAACCTAACCTAACCTAACCTAACCTAACCTAACCTAACCTAACCTAACCTAACCTAACCTAACCTAACCTAACCTAACCTAACCTAACCTAACCTAACCTAACCTAACCTAACCTAACCTAACCTAACCTAACCTAACCTAACCTAACCTAACCTAACCTAACCTAACCTAACCTAACCTAACCTAACCTAACCTAACCTAACCTAACCTAACCTAACCTAACCTAACCTAACCTAACCTAACCTAACCTAACCTAACCTAACCTAACCTAACCTAACCTAACCTAACCTAACCTAACCTAACCTAACCTAACCTAACCTAACCTAACCTAACCTAACCTAACCTAACCTAACCTAACCTAACCTAACCTAACCTAACCTAACCTAACCTAACCTAACCTAACCTAACCTAACCTAACCTAACCTAACCTAACCTAACCTAACCTAACCTAACCTAACCTAACCTAACCTAACCTAACCTAACCTAACCTAACCTAACCTAACCTAACCTAACCTAACCTAACCTAACCTAACCTAACCTAACCTAACCTAACCTAACCTAACCTAACCTAACCTAACCTAACCTAACCTAACCTAACCTAACCTAACCTAACCTAACCTAACCTAACCTAACCTAACCTAACCTAACCTAACCTAACCTAACCTAACCTAACCTAACCTAACCTAACCTAACCTAACCTAACCTAACCTAACCTAACCTAACCTAACCTAACCTAACCTAACCTAACCTAACCTAACCTAACCTAACCTAACCTAACCTAACCTAACCTAACCTAACCTAACCTAACCTAACCTAACCTAACCTAACCTAACCTAACCTAACCTAACCTAACCTAACCTAACCTAACCTAACCTAACCTAACCTAACCTAACCTAACCTAACCTAACCTAACCTAACCTAACCTAACCTAACCTAACCTAACCTAACCTAACCTAACCTAACCTAACCTAACCTAACCTAACCTAACCTAACCTAACCTAACCTAACCTAACCTAACCTAACCTAACCTAACCTAACCTAACCTAACCTAACCTAACCTAACCTAACCTAACCTAACCTAACCTAACCTAACCTAACCTAACCTAACCTAACCTAACCTAACCTAACCTAACCTAACCTAACCTAACCTAACCTAACCTAACCTAACCTAACCTAACCTAACCTAACCTAACCTAACCTAACCTAACCTAACCTAACCTAACCTAACCTAACCTAACCTAACCTAACCTAACCTAACCTAACCTAACCTAACCTAACCTAACCTAACCTAACCTAACCTAACCTAACCTAACCTAACCTAACCTAACCTAACCTAACCTAACCTAACCTAACCTAACCTAACCTAACCTAACCTAACCTAACCTAACCTAACCTAACCTAACCTAACCTAACCTAACCTAACCTAACCTAACCTAACCTAACCTAACCTAACCTAACCTAACCTAACCTAACCTAACCTAACCTAACCTAACCTAACCTAACCTAACCTAACCTAACCTAACCTAACCTAACCTAACCTAACCTAACCTAACCTAACCTAACCTAACCTAACCTAACCTAACCTAACCTAACCTAACCTAACCTAACCTAACCTAACCTAACCTAACCTAACCTAACCTAACCTAACCTAACCTAACCTAACCTAACCTAACCTAACCTAACCTAACCTAACCTAACCTAACCTAACCTAACCTAACCTAACCTAACCTAACCTAACCTAACCTAACCTAACCTAACCTAACCTAACCTAACCTAACCTAACCTAACCTAACCTAACCTAACCTAACCTAACCTAACCTAACCTAACCTAACCTAACCTAACCTAACCTAACCTAACCTAACCTAACCTAACCTAACCTAACCTAACCTAACCTAACCTAACCTAACCTAACCTAACCTAACCTAACCTAACCTAACCTAACCTAACCTAACCTAACCTAACCTAACCTAACCTAACCTAACCTAACCTAACCTAACCTAACCTAACCTAACCTAACCTAACCTAACCTAACCTAACCTAACCTAACCTAACCTAACCTAACCTAACCTAACCTAACCTAACCTAACCTAACCTAACCTAACCTAACCTAACCTAACCTAACCTAACCTAACCTAACCTAACCTAACCTAACCTAACCTAACCTAACCTAACCTAACCTAACCTAACCTAACCTAACCTAACCTAACCTAACCTAACCTAACCTAACCTAACCTAACCTAACCTAACCTAACCTAACCTAACCTAACCTAACCTAACCTAACCTAACCTAACCTAACCTAACCTAACCTAACCTAACCTAACCTAACCTAACCTAACCTAACCTAACCTAACCTAACCTAACCTAACCTAACCTAACCTAACCTAACCTAACCTAACCTAACCTAACCTAACCTAACCTAACCTAACCTAACCTAACCTAACCTAACCTAACCTAACCTAACCTAACCTAACCTAACCTAACCTAACCTAACCTAACCTAACCTAACCTAACCTAACCTAACCTAACCTAACCTAACCTAACCTAACCTAACCTAACCTAACCTAACCTAACCTAACCTAACCTAACCTAACCTAACCTAACCTAACCTAACCTAACCTAACCTAACCTAACCTAACCTAACCTAACCTAACCTAACCTAACCTAACCTAACCTAACCTAACCTAACCTAACCTAACCTAACCTAACCTAACCTAACCTAACCTAACCTAACCTAACCTAACCTAACCTAACCTAACCTAACCTAACCTAACCTAACCTAACCTAACCTAACCTAACCTAACCTAACCTAACCTAACCTAACCTAACCTAACCTAACCTAACCTAACCTAACCTAACCTAACCTAACCTAACCTAACCTAACCTAACCTAACCTAACCTAACCTAACCTAACCTAACCTAACCTAACCTAACCTAACCTAACCTAACCTAACCTAACCTAACCTAACCTAACCTAACCTAACCTAACCTAACCTAACCTAACCTAACCTAACCTAACCTAACCTAACCTAACCTAACCTAACCTAACCTAACCTAACCTAACCTAACCTAACCTAACCTAACCTAACCTAACCTAACCTAACCTAACCTAACCTAACCTAACCTAACCTAACCTAACCTAACCTAACCTAACCTAACCTAACCTAACCTAACCTAACCTAACCTAACCTAACCTAACCTAACCTAACCTAACCTAACCTAACCTAACCTAACCTAACCTAACCTAACCTAACCTAACCTAACCTAACCTAACCTAACCTAACCTAACCTAACCTAACCTAACCTAACCTAACCTAACCTAACCTAACCTAACCTAACCTAACCTAACCTAACCTAACCTAACCTAACCTAACCTAACCTAACCTAACCTAACCTAACCTAACCTAACCTAACCTAACCTAACCTAACCTAACCTAACCTAACCTAACCTAACCTAACCTAACCTAACCTAACCTAACCTAACCTAACCTAACCTAACCTAACCTAACCTAACCTAACCTAACCTAACCTAACCTAACCTAACCTAACCTAACCTAACCTAACCTAACCTAACCTAACCTAACCTAACCTAACCTAACCTAACCTAACCTAACCTAACCTAACCTAACCTAACCTAACCTAACCTAACCTAACCTAACCTAACCTAACCTAACCTAACCTAACCTAACCTAACCTAACCTAACCTAACCTAACCTAACCTAACCTAACCTAACCTAACCTAACCTAACCTAACCTAACCTAACCTAACCTAACCTAACCTAACCTAACCTAACCTAACCTAACCTAACCTAACCTAACCTAACCTAACCTAACCTAACCTAACCTAACCTAACCTAACCTAACCTAACCTAACCTAACCTAACCTAACCTAACCTAACCTAACCTAACCTAACCTAACCTAACCTAACCTAACCTAACCTAACCTAACCTAACCTAACCTAACCTAACCTAACCTAACCTAACCTAACCTAACCTAACCTAACCTAACCTAACCTAACCTAACCTAACCTAACCTAACCTAACCTAACCTAACCTAACCTAACCTAACCTAACCTAACCTAACCTAACCTAACCTAACCTAACCTAACCTAACCTAACCTAACCTAACCTAACCTAACCTAACCTAACCTAACCTAACCTAACCTAACCTAACCTAACCTAACCTAACCTAACCTAACCTAACCTAACCTAACCTAACCTAACCTAACCTAACCTAACCTAACCTAACCTAACCTAACCTAACCTAACCTAACCTAACCTAACCTAACCTAACCTAACCTAACCTAACCTAACCTAACCTAACCTAACCTAACCTAACCTAACCTAACCTAACCTAACCTAACCTAACCTAACCTAACCTAACCTAACCTAACCTAACCTAACCTAACCTAACCTAACCTAACCTAACCTAACCTAACCTAACCTAACCTAACCTAACCTAACCTAACCTAACCTAACCTAACCTAACCTAACCTAACCTAACCTAACCTAACCTAACCTAACCTAACCTAACCTAACCTAACCTAACCTAACCTAACCTAACCTAACCTAACCTAACCTAACCTAACCTAACCTAACCTAACCTAACCTAACCTAACCTAACCTAACCTAACCTAACCTAACCTAACCTAACCTAACCTAACCTAACCTAACCTAACCTAACCTAACCTAACCTAACCTAACCTAACCTAACCTAACCTAACCTAACCTAACCTAACCTAACCTAACCTAACCTAACCTAACCTAACCTAACCTAACCTAACCTAACCTAACCGTCCTTAACACCACACCCTCTGCCTGGAAAGCCTTTGCCGACCTCGGCAGAGTAAACATCGACATGCAGCGGGTGCACTGCGCCAACTTTTCACCGTTCAGACAGTGTCAGAACTGTCTGAACTTCGGACACACCAAAAGTCGCTGCCCCGCTAAGTCACCCACATGCGCCAAGTGCTCAGCTAACCACTCCACCAAGGAATGCAACGAACTAACACCAAAATGCACCAACTGCTCAGATTACAACACCGTACACAAGACCAACACAGACACTCAACACCGAGCCGACTCGGATAGCTGCCCCAAGGTTAGAGCCATGCGTGCCCGCGTTGAGGCCAAAGTCAACTACGCCTAACCACAATTACTCCAATCATCAACACCACATATCAGGTTTCGCTGCTTACAGAAAACCTTTACAGACAACGCACAATGCACATTTTTAAATCTCATATCACCTCACATTCGCTCAGACACTGTAGTTGATTATGACCTCAGCGCGCGACACTTGCTCTTGGGGTGCCTCCATATCCACATATGGCCTACACACATATTTCTATACAAAGCAGTTATTGCAACAAATACACACTATAACACAACACACTAAACCACACATATTGCACACTTTAATACACAGATTATCCCCATATCCCTTCCTTATCCTAATTAACTCATTAATCCACTGCATACATTCTCTACAATCTCACTTAGATAACACAACTTTAGGCTATCATCCGCCTTACCTGCGGAACTTCATTTTTAAATTTATCTTAAATTTTTACTTTATTTTAATTGTAAATACATTTAACCATTTTATCATAATTTTAATGTTATACCTTTTTTACTTTTGTACAACAACAAATTTCATGTTTTATGTTTACTTTTAGTTCTTTACTCTTATTATTATTTTTATATTTTTAATAAACCATGGTTACGACGCTGATGGTTGAGTGGAAGGGATTGTATCAAATAGCATGACCGACCCTCAACCATCACAACAGCGGCTATACCTCCTACCTGAGGAGTTTAAATTATTAAGTTCTGTGTCCAAGAGCTTTTTGTACTCTGTTCTATCTAAATCACGGTGCGGCTGGTGGCGGGTTGAGAGGAAGAAATTGTATCAAATAGCATGACTGATACTCAGCCGCCCCAACCGAACCTACAATCACTAGCCTAAGCTATTAATGTGTAAGTTGAACTAATTATAATTCTACCTAATCAGTAATATTTGTATTTTGTAACTTTCTTTTTTAATAATTTGTAATTTTATTAATAACTTATTGTAACTATTTTTAAGACCTTCTCACTAATAATTTTAATATTATAACTTTTTTACTTTTTTACTTTTATACAACTACATACGTCATGTTTTGTTTACTTTTAGCTCATTACTCTTATTTCTATTTTTATATTCTATGTAATCATGGTTACGACGCTGATGGCTGAGCGGAAGGGATTGTATCCAATAGCATGACCGACCCTCAACCAACACAACAGCGGCTATACCTCCTACCTGAGGAGTTTAAATCAT
>CM054785.1:17500-25000 GCA_028984075.1 Pieris mannii
CTAACCTAACCTAACCTAACCTAACCTAACCTAACCTAACCTAACCTAACCTAACCTAACCTAACCTAACCTAACCTAACCTAACCTAACCTAACCTAACCTAACCTAACCTAACCTAACCTAACCTAACCTAACCTAACCTAACCTAACCTAACCTAACCTAACCTAACCTAACCTAACCTAACCTAACCTAACCTAACCTAACCTAACCTAACCTAACCTAACCTAACCTAACCTAACCTAACCTAACCTAACCTAACCTAACCTAACCTAACCTAACCTAACCTAACCTAACCTAACCTAACCTAACCTAACCTAACCTAACCTAACCTAACCTAACCTAACCTAACCTAACCTAACCTAACCTAACCTAACCTAACCTAACCTAACCTAACCTAACCTAACCTAACCTAACCTAACCTAACCTAACCTAACCTAACCTAACCTAACCTAACCTAACCTAACCTAACCTAACCTAACCTAACCTAACCTAACCTAACCTAACCTAACCTAACCTAACCTAACCTAACCTAACCTAACCTAACCTAACCTAACCTAACCTAACCTAACCTAACCTAACCTAACCTAACCTAACCTAACCTAACCTAACCTAACCTAACCTAACCTAACCTAACCTAACCTAACCTAACCTAACCTAACCTAACCTAACCTAACCTAACCTAACCTAACCTAACCTAACCTAACCTAACCTAACCTAACCTAACCTAACCTAACCTAACCTAACCTAACCTAACCTAACCTAACCTAACCTAACCTAACCTAACCTAACCTAACCTAACCTAACCTAACCTAACCTAACCTAACCTAACCTAACCTAACCTAACCTAACCTAACCTAACCTAACCTAACCTAACCTAACCTAACCTAACCTAACCTAACCTAACCTAACCTAACCTAACCTAACCTAACCTAACCTAACCTAACCTAACCTAACCTAACCTAACCTAACCTAACCTAACCTAACCTAACCTAACCTAACCTAACCTAACCTAACCTAACCTAACCTAACCTAACCTAACCTAACCTAACCTAACCTAACCTAACCTAACCTAACCTAACCTAACCTAACCTAACCTAACCTAACCTAACCTAACCTAACCTAACCTAACCTAACCTAACCTAACCTAACCTAACCTAACCTAACCTAACCTAACCTAACCTAACCTAACCTAACCTAACCTAACCTAACCTAACCTAACCTAACCTAACCTAACCTAACCTAACCTAACCTAACCTAACCTAACCTAACCTAACCTAACCTAACCTAACCTAACCTAACCTAACCTAACCTAACCTAACCTAACCTAACCTAACCTAACCTAACCTAACCTAACCTAACCTAACCTAACCTAACCTAACCTAACCTAACCTAACCTAACCTAACCTAACCTAACCTAACCTAACCTAACCTAACCTAACCTAACCTAACCTAACCTAACCTAACCTAACCTAACCTAACCTAACCTAACCTAACCTAACCTAACCTAACCTAACCTAACCTAACCTAACCTAACCTAACCTAACCTAACCTAACCTAACCTAACCTAACCTAACCTAACCTAACCTAACCTAACCTAACCTAACCTAACCTAACACCTAACCTAACCTAACCTAACCTAACCTAACCTAACCTAACCTAACCTAACCTAACCTAACCTAACCTAACCTAACCTAACCTAACCTAACCTAACCTAACCTAACCTAACCTAACCTAACCTAACCTAACCTAACCTAACCTAACCTAACCTAACCTAACCTAACCTAACCTAACCTAACCTAACCTAACCTAACCTAACCTAACCTAACCTAACCTAACCTAACCTAACCTAACCTAACCTAACCTAACCTAACCTAACCTAACCTAACCTAACCTAACCTAACCTAACCTAACCTAACCTAACCTAACCTAACCTAACCTAACCTAACCTAACCTAACCTAACCTAACCTAACCTAACCTAACCTAACCTAACCTAACCTAACCTAACCTAACCTAACCTAACCTAACCTAACCTAACCTAACCTAACCTAACCTAACCTAACCTAACCTAACCTAACCTAACCTAACCTAACCTAACCTAACCTAACCTAACCTAACCTAACCTAACCTAACCTAACCTAACCTAACCTAACCTAACCTAACCTAACCTAACCTAACCTAACCTAACCTAACCTAACCTAACCTAACCTAACCTAACCTAACCTAACCTAACCTAACCTAACCTAACCTAACCTAACCTAACCTAACCTAACCTAACCTAACCTAACCTAACCTAACCTAACCTAACCTAACCTAACCTAACCTAACCTAACCTAACCTAACCTAACCTAACCTAACCTAACCTAACCTAACCTAACCTAACCTAACCTAACCTAACCTAACCTAACCTAACCTAACCTAACCTAACCTAACCTAACCTAACCTAACCTAACCTAACCTAACCTAACCTAACCTAACCTAACCTAACCTAACCTAACCTAACCTAACCTAACCTAACCTAACCTAACCTAACCTAACCTAACCTAACCTAACCTAACCTAACCTAACCTAACCTAACCTAACCTAACCTAACCTAACCTAACCTAACCTAACCTAACCTAACCTAACCTAACCTAACCTAACCTAACCTAACCTAACCTAACCTAACCTAACCTAACCTAACCTAACCTAACCTAACCTAACCTAACCTAACCTAACCTAACCTAACCTAACCTAACCTAACCTAACCTAACCTAACCTAACCTAACCTAACCTAACCTAACCTAACCTAACCTAACCTAACCTAACCTAACCTAACCTAACCTAACCTAACCTAACCTAACCTAACCTAACCTAACCTAACCTAACCTAACCTAACCTAACCTAACCTAACCTAACCTAACCTAACCTAACCTAACCTAACCTAACCTAACCTAACCTAACCTAACCTAACCTAACCTAACCTAACCTAACCTAACCTAACCTAACCTAACCTAACCTAACCTAACCTAACCTAACCTAACCTAACCTAACCTAACCTAACCTAACCTAACCTAACCTAACCTAACCTAACCTAACCTAACCTAACCTAACCTAACCTAACCTAACCTAACCTAACCTAACCTAACCTAACCTAACCTAACCTAACCTAACCTAACCTAACCTAACCTAACCTAACCTAACCTAACCTAACCTAACCTAACCTAACCTAACCTAACCTAACCTAACCTAACCTAACCTAACCTAACCTAACCTAACCTAACCTAACCTAACCTAACCTAACCTAACCTAACCTAACCTAACCTAACCTAACCTAACCTAACCTAACCTAACCTAACCTAACCTAACCTAACCTAACCTAACCTAACCTAACCTAACCTAACCTAACCTAACCTAACCTAACCTAACCTAACCTAACCTAACCTAACCTAACCTAACCTAACCTAACCTAACCTAACCTAACCTAACCTAACCTAACCTAACCTAACCTAACCTAACCTAACCTAACCTAACCTAACCTAACCTAACCTAACCTAACCTAACCTAACCTAACCTAACCTAACCTAACCTAACCTAACCTAACCTAACCTAACCTAACCTAACCTAACCTAACCTAACCTAACCTAACCTAACCTAACCTAACCTAACCTAACCTAACCTAACCTAACCTAACCTAACCTAACCTAACCTAACCTAACCTAACCTAACCTAACCTAACCTAACCTAACCTAACCTAACCTAACCTAACCTAACCTAACCTAACCTAACCTAACCTAACCTAACCTAACCTAACCTAACCTAACCTAACCTAACCTAACCTAACCTAACCTAACCTAACCTAACCTAACCTAACCTAACCTAACCTAACCTAACCTAACCTAACCTAACCTAACCTAACCTAACCTAACCTAACCTAACCTAACCTAACCTAACCTAACCTAACCTAACCTAACCTAACCTAACCTAACCTAACCTAACCTAACCTAACCTAACCTAACCTAACCTAACCTAACCTAACCTAACCTAACCTAACCTAACCTAACCTAACCTAACCTAACCTAACCTAACCTAACCTAACCTAACCTAACCTAACCTAACCTAACCTAACCTAACCTAACCTAACCTAACCTAACCTAACCTAACCTAACCTAACCTAACCTAACCTAACCTAACCTAACCTAACCTAACCTAACCTAACCTAACCTAACCTAACCTAACCTAACCTAACCTAACCTAACCTAACCTAACCTAACCTAACCTAACCTAACCTAACCTAACCTAACCTAACCTAACCTAACCTAACCTAACCTAACCTAACCTAACCTAACCTAACCTAACCTAACCTAACCTAACCTAACCTAACCTAACCTAACCTAACCTAACCTAACCTAACCTAACCTAACCTAACCTAACCTAACCTAACCTAACCTAACCTAACCTAACCTAACCTAACCTAACCTAACCTAACCTAACCTAACCTAACCTAACCTAACCTAACCTAACCTAACCTAACCTAACCTAACCTAACCTAACCTAACCTAACCTAACCTAACCTAACCTAACCTAACCTAACCTAACCTAACCTAACCTAACCTAACCTAACCTAACCTAACCTAACCTAACCTAACCTAACCTAACCTAACCTAACCTAACCTAACCTAACCTAACCTAACCTAACCTAACCTAACCTAACCTAACCTAACCTAACCTAACCTAACCTAACCTAACCTAACCTAACCTAACCTAACCTAACCTAACCTAACCTAACCTAACCTAACCTAACCTAACCTAACCTAACCTAACCTAACCTAACCTAACCTAACCTAACCTAACCTAACCTAACCTAACCTAACCTAACCTAACCTAACCTAACCTAACCTAACCTAACCTAACCTAACCTAACCTAACCTAACCTAACCTAACCTAACCTAACCTAACCTAACCTAACCTAACCTAACCTAACCTAACCTAACCTAACCTAACCTAACCTAACCTAACCTAACCTAACCTAACCTAACCTAACCTAACCTAACCTAACCTAACCTAACCTAACCTAACCTAACCTAACCTAACCTAACCTAACCTAACCTAACCTAACCTAACCTAACCTAACCTAACCTAACCTAACCTAACCTAACCTAACCTAACCTAACCTAACCTAACCTAACCTAACCTAACCTAACCTAACCTAACCTAACCCAGTCCGCGTCCAGACGCCAAGTAAAACGGTCGACTTCACGTCGCTCCGCGCTCTTAAAAAGTTTAAATTTGTCTTTAAAAATAGTTGCAGTGCAGTGACAGTATCAATTCATATATCAGTAGATGCGGAAAAATCCGCTCTATCTTTTAGTGTAAATTTCATTTTAAAAAGTTTTAATTTTATATTTTTTTTGAGTAAAAAACTGTTAAAAACTTAGTTTTTGGAAAATTAAAAATAGTTACAGTGCTTCAAAAATTGTTTTTAGTGTCTCATTGTGTAGATCTCGTTAAGGCGCACATTTCGACCTACTTTTGGAGGATAAGGGTGCAGAATTGAGGAAACCACCACCCAAAAACCGGTAAAACTCGAATAACTTTTAAGCAAGATCAACGACAATAGTGTTTTAATAGCTTATCCGATAGTCCTCTTCAAGGGCTATCGTTTGATACCAAATTTGTATTTTTGAAACCAACCCCCGATTTTTGGAGACCAGAAGAAGGAATTTCGCCCACCAGTCTGCGGCGCCAACATTTACAACCTCGTTTTTAGCATCAAAAAATCCGCCTGAAAAGCAGCTACCGAATGGTATATCACACATCAAAATCGGAGGAAGAATATCCCCTCATTCACTGGAAAAACGGTTTTTGGGTACTAACCACCCCTGATCTTACGAAATTCACAATTCACAATATACTGCCACAAGCGTCTTAACGAGGCGCTTCAGGAGACCCCAAGTACATTAAAATCGGACAAATATTTTGGGAGATAAGAAACAAGGAATTTCTGCAGCGGTGATTCCACCTGGAACCAACCACATTAAAAATCAACAATAACATTCGAGCGATAGCCTGAATTCCGCGCAACATTACTGCATCGCCGCCAATAATTAATCATCGACTTCTGCCGAGCTGGACACCAACTTTTCTGGTGACTAACTGGAACAGCCCCATCACTAGCACCATCGCGTAGACCTCGTCGCGGGCTTCAAAACGAACCCAAACTCCAACATCACCAGTGCAGCGGTGCAGGAGTTATCCTGTGCGGAAGTACCAGGTAAGGCGGATGACCAGCCTCATCTTTAACACTACACTCACATACACAGAAACACACCGAGCTTGGGCTCGTTCAAACCGCCTCTTCAAGGCAAACACTAATATAGCCGTACAGTCGTTCGCAAACCTACCTATCAACCCCCAGTTTGAGTTTTTACCCCCCCTCCCCTAAAATTTTTACCCCCCCTCCGCACCCCCCCGAGTCACATATCATTTGAATCGGCTTTTAAAGGCGATTCTAGACCACTAGACCAATTCCAGTTTCGACCCCCCCCCCCACCCATCACGAAATAATGTTACCCCGCACCCCACCCAAAACCACAAACACCGCCTCGCCATCTCTCCAAACATCTTCTACTGCCGCTAGGCGGAATTTGGTGGACAATTTAAGCCCGGCCTTCACTCGTGAAGCTCCCCCCGCGGAGTCCACCTACATGGAGATGGCGAGGAATTTCAGACGCAAAGGCCTGAACGCGGTTTTAGCCTCTCGCAACCTTAAGAGTGAGCTGAAAACGATAATTACAGAGACAATCGACGGTCTCTTCGGAGTCGTCGCTATGCTAGATCCTACCACCCCCTCCCCTTCCAAACCCCTCACACCCCCGGCCAATAACATCGACAATAACACAAGCAAAAATACACCACCCGACGATAGCACACAAAAATTACTCCTAAACAAGCTAGAAACCCACTCTCGGCTACTCGAGGAGTCCAACAGGGCAATGAGTGTGCTAACAAAACAATTAAAATCCACTCCCAAACCTACACTCACTGAACACACAACCATCCCCCCCAACAAGAACAAAACTTACGCCAACGCCGCGGCGGCCCCTAAAGCACCCACCGGCCCCTCTATTGTTGTTTCCGGCGAGGGGTTTGACACCACCGAAAGACTAATTACACAAATTTGCAAAACTGTCAACTTCCGCGAGGGTGGTTTTGCACCGCTTAAGGTCACGCCACTTTCCAACAACAAGCTTAAAATGGTCTTCGAAAACGAGGACCACAAGAAACATACTGTCACTAAACTAAATAGCACAAACACCATTAAAGCTCAAGATGAGAAACGGATCAGCCCGATGACCATCTTGAAAGGCATAGCAAAATACACATCTGAAACCGACTTAATCCAAACCATCAAAGACCAGAACCCGACACTAACCAATCACACATTTACTATAAAATTTACAGCCAAAAATCGAAACACCTCCCTTTATAACGCGGTCCTTAACACCACACCCTCTGCCTG
>CM054785.1:35000-62500 GCA_028984075.1 Pieris mannii
AACCTAACCTAACCTAACCTAACCTAACCTAACCTAACCTAACCTAACCTAACCTAACCTAACCTAACCTAACCTAACCTAACCTAACCTAACCTAACCTAACCTAACCTAACCTAACCTAACCTAACCTAACCTAACCTAACCTAACCTAACCTAACCTAACCTAACCTAACCTAACCTAACCTAACCTAACCTAACCTAACCTAACCTAACCTAACCTAACCTAACCTAACCTAACCTAACCTAACCTAACCTAACCTAACCTAACCTAACCTAACCTAACCTAACCTAACCTAACCTAACCTAACCTAACCTAACCTAACCTAACCTAACCTAACCTAACCTAACCTAACCTAACCTAACCTAACCTAACCTAACCTAACCTAACCTAACCTAACCTAACCTAACCTAACCTAACCTAACCTAACCTAACCTAACCTAACCTAACCTAACCTAACCTAACCTAACCTAACCTAACCTAACCTAACCTAACCTAACCTAACCTAACCTAACCTAACCTAACCTAACCTAACCTAACCTAACCTAACCTAACCTAACCTAACCTAACCTAACCTAACCTAACCTAACCTAACCTAACCTAACCTAACCTAACCTAACCTAACCTAACCTAACCTAACCTAACCTAACCTAACCTAACCTAACCTAACCTAACCTAACCTAACCTAACCTAACCTAACCTAACCTAACCTAACCTAACCTAACCTAACCTAACCTAACCTAACCTAACCTAACCTAACCTAACCTAACCTAACCTAACCTAACCTAACCTAACCTAACCTAACCTAACCTAACCTAACCTAACCTAACCTAACCTAACCTAACCTAACCTAACCTAACCTAACCTAACCTAACCTAACCTAACCTAACCTAACCTAACCTAACCTAACCTAACCTAACCTAACCTAACCTAACCTAACCTAACCTAACCTAACCTAACCTAACCTAACCTAACCTAACCTAACCTAACCTAACCTAACCTAACCTAACCTAACCTAACCTAACCTAACCTAACCTAACCTAACCTAACCTAACCTAACCTAACCTAACCTAACCTAACCTAACCTAACCTAACCTAACCTAACCTAACCTAACCTAACCTAACCTAACCTAACCTAACCTAACCTAACCTAACCTAACCTAACCTAACCTAACCTAACCTAACCTAACCTAACCTAACCTAACCTAACCTAACCTAACCTAACCTAACCTAACCTAACCTAACCTAACCTAACCTAACCTAACCTAACCTAACCTAACCTAACCTAACCTAACCTAACCTAACCTAACCTAACCTAACCTAACCTAACCTAACCTAACCTAACCTAACCTAACCTAACCTAACCTAACCTAACCTAACCTAACCTAACCTAACCTAACCTAACCTAACCTAACCTAACCTAACCTAACCTAACCTAACCTAACCTAACCTAACCTAACCTAACCTAACCTAACCTAACCTAACCTAACCTAACCTAACCTAACCTAACCTAACCTAACCTAACCTAACCTAACCTAACCTAACCTAACCTAACCTAACCTAACCTAACCTAACCTAACCTAACCTAACCTAACCTAACCTAACCTAACCTAACCTAACCTAACCTAACCTAACCTAACCTAACCTAACCTAACCTAACCTAACCTAACCTAACCTAACCTAACCTAACCTAACCTAACCTAACCTAACCTAACCTAACCTAACCTAACCTAACCTAACCTAACCTAACCTAACCTAACCTAACCTAACCTAACCTAACCTAACCTAACCTAACCTAACCTAACCTAACCTAACCTAACCTAACCTAACCTAACCTAACCTAACCTAACCTAACCTAACCTAACCTAACCTAACCTAACCTAACCTAACCTAACCTAACCTAACCTAACCTAACCTAACCTAACCTAACCTAACCTAACCTAACCTAACCTAACCTAACCTAACCTAACCTAACCTAACCTAACCTAACCTAACCTAACCTAACCTAACCTAACCTAACCTAACCTAACCTAACCTAACCTAACCTAACCTAACCTAACCTAACCTAACCTAACCTAACCTAACCTAACCTAACCTAACCTAACCTAACCTAACCTAACCTAACCTAACCTAACCTAACCTAACCTAACCTAACCTAACCTAACCTAACCTAACCTAACCTAACCTAACCTAACCTAACCTAACCTAACCTAACCTAACCTAACCTAACCTAACCTAACCTAACCTAACCTAACCTAACCTAACCTAACCTAACCTAACCTAACCTAACCTAACCTAACCTAACCTAACCTAACCTAACCTAACCTAACCTAACCTAACCTAACCTAACCTAACCTAACCTAACCTAACCTAACCTAACCTAACCTAACCTAACCTAACCTAACCTAACCTAACCTAACCTAACCTAACCTAACCTAACCTAACCTAACCTAACCTAACCTAACCTAACCTAACCTAACCTAACCTAACCTAACCTAACCTAACACCTAACCTAACCTAACCTAACCTAACCTAACCTAACCTAACCACTACCTAACCTAACCTAACCTAACCTAACCTAACCTAACCTAACCTAACCTAACCTAACCTAACCTAACCTAACCTAACCTAACCTAACCTAACCTAACCTAACCTAACCTAACCTAACCTAACCTAACCTAACCTAACCTAACCTAACCTAACCTAACCTAACCTAACCTAACCTAACCTAACCTAACCTAACCTAACCTAACCTAACCTAACCTAACCTAACCTAACCTAACCTAACCTAACCTAACCTAACCTAACCTAACCTAACCTAACCTAACCTAACCTAACCTAACCTAACCTAACCTAACCTAACCTAACCTAACCTAACCTAACCTAACCTAACCTAACCTAACCTAACCTAACCTAACCTAACCTAACCTAACCTAACCTAACCTAACCTAACCTAACCTAACCTAACCTAACCTAACCTAACCTAACCTAACCTAACCTAACCTAACCTAACCTAACCTAACCTAACCTAACCTAACCTAACCTAACCTAACCTAACCTAACCTAACCTAACCTAACCTAACCTAACCTAACCTAACCTAACCTAACCTAACCTAACCTAACCTAACCTAACCTAACCTAACCTAACCTAACCTAACCTAACCTAACCTAACCTAACCTAACCTAACCTAACCTAACCTAACCTAACCTAACCTAACCTAACCTAACCTAACCTAACCTAACCTAACCTAACCTAACCTAACCTAACCTAACCTAACCTAACCTAACCTAACCTAACCTAACCTAACCTAACCTAACCTAACCTAACCTAACCTAACCTAACCTAACCTAACCTAACCTAACCTAACCTAACCTAACCTAACCTAACCTAACCTAACCTAACCTAACCTAACCTAACCTAACCTAACCTAACCTAACCTAACCTAACCTAACCTAACCTAACCTAACCTAACCTAACCTAACCTAACCTAACCTAACCTAACCTAACCTAACCTAACCTAACCTAACCTAACCTAACCTAACCTAACCTAACCTAACCTAACCTAACCTAACCTAACCTAACCTAACCTAACCTAACCTAACCTAACCTAACCTAACCTAACCTAACCTAACCTAACCTAACCTAACCTAACCTAACCTAACCTAACCTAACCTAACCTAACCTAACCTAACCTAACCTAACCTAACCTAACCTAACCTAACCTAACCTAACCTAACCTAACCTAACCTAACCTAACCTAACCTAACCTAACCTAACCTAACCTAACCTAACCTAACCTAACCTAACCTAACCTAACCTAACCTAACCTAACCTAACCTAACCTAACCTAACCTAACCTAACCTAACCTAACCTAACCTAACCTAACCTAACCTAACCTAACCTAACCTAACCTAACCTAACCTAACCTAACCTAACCTAACCTAACCTAACCTAACCTAACCTAACCTAACCTAACCTAACCTAACCTAACCTAACCTAACCTAACCTAACCTAACCTAACCTAACCTAACCTAACCTAACCTAACCTAACCTAACCTAACCTAACCTAACCTAACCTAACCTAACCTAACCTAACCTAACCTAACCTAACCTAACCTAACCTAACCTAACCTAACCTAACCTAACCTAACCTAACCTAACCTAACCTAACCTAACCTAACCTAACCTAACCTAACCTAACCTAACCTAACCTAACCTAACCTAACCTAACCTAACCTAACCTAACCTAACCTAACCTAACCTAACCTAACCTAACCTAACCTAACCTAACCTAACCTAACCTAACCTAACCTAACCTAACCTAACCTAACCTAACCTAACCTAACCTAACCTAACCTAACCTAACCTAACCTAACCTAACCTAACCTAACCTAACCTAACCTAACCTAACCTAACCTAACCTAACCTAACCTAACCTAACCTAACCTAACCTAACCTAACCTAACCTAACCTAACCTAACCTAACCTAACCTAACCTAACCTAACCTAACCTAACCTAACCTAACCTAACCTAACCTAACCTAACCTAACCTAACCTAACCTAACCTAACCTAACCTAACCTAACCTAACCTAACCTAACCTAACCTAACCTAACCTAACCTAACCTAACCTAACCTAACCTAACCTAACCTAACCTAACCTAACCTAACCTAACCTAACCTAACCTAACCTAACCTAACCTAACCTAACCTAACCTAACCTAACCTAACCTAACCTAACCTAACCTAACCTAACCTAACCTAACCTAACCTAACCTAACCTAACCTAACCTAACCTAACCTAACCTAACCTAACCTAACCTAACCTAACCTAACCTAACCTAACCTAACCTAACCTAACCTAACCTAACCTAACCTAACCTAACCTAACCTAACCTAACCTAACCTAACCTAACCTAACCTAACCTAACCTAACCTAACCTAACCTAACCTAACCTAACCTAACCTAACCTAACCTAACCTAACCTAACCTAACCTAACCTAACCTAACCTAACCTAACCTAACCTAACCTAACCTAACCTAACCTAACCTAACCTAACCTAACCTAACCTAACCTAACCTAACCTAACCTAACCTAACCTAACCTAACCTAACCTAACCTAACCTAACCTAACCTAACCTAACCTAACCTAACCTAACCTAACCTAACCTAACCTAACCTAACCTAACCTAACCTAACCTAACCTAACCTAACCTAACCTAACCTAACCTAACCTAACCTAACCTAACCTAACCTAACCTAACCTAACCTAACCTAACCTAACCTAACCTAACCTAACCTAACCTAACCTAACCTAACCTAACCTAACCTAACCTAACCTAACCTAACCTAACCTAACCTAACCTAACCTAACCTAACCTAACCTAACCTAACCTAACCTAACCTAACCTAACCTAACCTAACCTAACCTAACCTAACCTAACCTAACCTAACCTAACCTAACCTAACCTAACCTAACCTAACCTAACCTAACCTAACCTAACCTAACCTAACCTAACCTAACCTAACCTAACCTAACCTAACCTAACCTAACCTAACCTAACCTAACCTAACCTAACCTAACCTAACCTAACCTAACCTAACCTAACCTAACCTAACCTAACCTAACCTAACCTAACCTAACCTAACCTAACCTAACCTAACCTAACCTAACCTAACCTAACCTAACCTAACCTAACCTAACCTAACCTAACCTAACCTAACCTAACCTAACCTAACCTAACCTAACCTAACCTAACCTAACCTAACCTAACCTAACCTAACCTAACCTAACCTAACCTAACCTAACCTAACCTAACCTAACCTAACCTAACCTAACCTAACCTAACCTAACCTAACCTAACCTAACCTAACCTAACCTAACCTAACCTAACCTAACCTAACCTAACCTAACCTAACCTAACCTAACCTAACCTAACCTAACCTAACCTAACCTAACCTAACCTAACCTAACCTAACCTAACCTAACCTAACCTAACCTAACCTAACCTAACCTAACCTAACCTAACCTAACCTAACCTAACCTAACCTAACCTAACCTAACCTAACCTAACCTAACCTAACCTAACCTAACCTAACCTAACCTAACCTAACCTAACCTAACCTAACCTAACCTAACCTAACCTAACCTAACCTAACCTAACCTAACCTAACCTAACCTAACCTAACCTAACCTAACCTAACCTAACCTAACCTAACCTAACCTAACCTAACCTAACCTAACCTAACCTAACCTAACCTAACCTAACCTAACCTAACCTAACCTAACCTAACCTAACCTAACCTAACCTAACCTAACCTAACCTAACCTAACCTAACCTAACCTAACCTAACCTAACCTAACCTAACCTAACCTAACCTAACCTAACCTAACCTAACCTAACCTAACCTAACCTAACCTAACCTAACCTAACCTAACCTAACCTAACCTAACCTAACCTAACCTAACCTAACCTAACCTAACCTAACCTAACCTAACCTAACCTAACCTAACCTAACCTAACCTAACCTAACCTAACCTAACCTAACCTAACCTAACCTAACCTAACCTAACCTAACCTAACCTAACCTAACCTAACCTAACCTAACCTAACCTAACCTAACCTAACCTAACCTAACCTAACCTAACCTAACCTAACCTAACCTAACCTAACCTAACCTAACCTAACCTAACCTAACCTAACCTAACCTAACCTAACCTAACCTAACCTAACCTAACCTAACCTAACCTAACCTAACCTAACCTAACCTAACCTAACCTAACCTAACCTAACCTAACCTAACCTAACCTAACCTAACCTAACCTAACCTAACCTAACCTAACCTAACCTAACCTAACCTAACCTAACCTAACCTAACCTAACCTAACCTAACCTAACCTAACCTAACCTAACCTAACCTAACCTAACCTAACCTAACCTAACCTAACCTAACCTAACCTAACCTAACCTAACCTAACCTAACCTAACCTAACCTAACCTAACCTAACCTAACCTAACCTAACCTAACCTAACCTAACCTAACCTAACCTAACCTAACCTAACCTAACCTAACCTAACCTAACCTAACCTAACCTAACCTAACCTAACCTAACCTAACCTAACCTAACCTAACCTAACCTAACCTAACCTAACCTAACCTAACCTAACCTAACCTAACCTAACCTAACCTAACCTAACCTAACCTAACCTAACCTAACCTAACCTAACCTAACCTAACCTAACCTAACCTAACCTAACCTAACCTAACCTAACCTAACCTAACCTAACCTAACCTAACCTAACCTAACCTAACCTAACCTAACCTAACCTAACCTAACCTAACCTAACCTAACCTAACCTAACCTAACCTAACCTAACCTAACCTAACCTAACCTAACCTAACCTAACCTAACCTAACCTAACCTAACCTAACCTAACCTAACCTAACCTAACCTAACCTAACCTAACCTAACCTAACCTAACCTAACCTAACCTAACCTAACCTAACCTAACCTAACCTAACCTAACCTAACCTAACCTAACCTAACCTAACCTAACCTAACCTAACCTAACCTAACCTAACCTAACCTAACCTAACCTAACCTAACCTAACCTAACCTAACCTAACCTAACCTAACCTAACCTAACCTAACCTAACCTAACCTAACCTAACCTAACCTAACCTAACCTAACCTAACCTAACCTAACCTAACCTAACCTAACCTAACCTAACCTAACCTAACCTAACCTAACCTAACCTAACCTAACCTAACCTAACCTAACCTAACCTAACCTAACCTAACCTAACCTAACCTAACCTAACCTAACCTAACCTAACCTAACCTAACCTAACCTAACCTAACCTAACCTAACCTAACCTAACCTAACCTAACCTAACCTAACCTAACCTAACCTAACCTAACCTAACCTAACCTAACCTAACCTAACCTAACCTAACCTAACCTAACCTAACCTAACCTAACCTAACCTAACCTAACCTAACCTAACCTAACCTAACCTAACCTAACCTAACCTAACCTAACCTAACCTAACCTAACCTAACCTAACCTAACCTAACCTAACCTAACCTAACCTAACCTAACCTAACCTAACCTAACCTAACCTAACCTAACCTAACCTAACCTAACCTAACCTAACCTAACCTAACCTAACCTAACCTAACCTAACCTAACCTAACCTAACCTAACCTAACCTAACCTAACCTAACCTAACCTAACCTAACCTAACCTAACCTAACCTAACCTAACCTAACCTAACCTAACCTAACCTAACCTAACCTAACCTAACCTAACCTAACCTAACCTAACCTAACCTAACCTAACCTAACCTAACCTAACCTAACCTAACCTAACCTAACCTAACCTAACCTAACCTAACCTAACCTAACCTAACCTAACCTAACCTAACCTAACCTAACCTAACCTAACCTAACCTAACCTAACCTAACCTAACCTAACCTAACCTAACCTAACCTAACCTAACCTAACCTAACCTAACCTAACCTAACCTAACCTAACCTAACCTAACCTAACCTAACCTAACCTAACCTAACCTAACCTAACCTAACCTAACCTAACCTAACCTAACCTAACCTAACCTAACCTAACCTAACCTAACCTAACCTAACCTAACCTAACCTAACCTAACCTAACCTAACCTAACCTAACCTAACCTAACCTAACCTAACCTAACCTAACCTAACCTAACCTAACCTAACCTAACCTAACCTAACCTAACCTAACCTAACCTAACCTAACCTAACCTAACCTAACCTAACCTAACCTAACCTAACCTAACCTAACCTAACCTAACCTAACCTAACCTAACCTAACCTAACCTAACCTAACCTAACCTAACCTAACCTAACCTAACCTAACCTAACCTAACCTAACCTAACCTAACCTAACCTAACCTAACCTAACCTAACCTAACCTAACCTAACCTAACCTAACCTAACCTAACCTAACCTAACCTAACCTAACCTAACCTAACCTAACCTAACCTAACCTAACCTAACCTAACCTAACCTAACCTAACCTAACCTAACCTAACCTAACCTAACCTAACCTAACCTAACCTAACCTAACCTAACCTAACCTAACCTAACCTAACCTAACCTAACCTAACCTAACCTAACCTAACCTAACCTAACCTAACCTAACCTAACCTAACCTAACCTAACCTAACCTAACCTAACCTAACCTAACCTAACCTAACCTAACCTAACCTAACCTAACCTAACCTAACCTAACCTAACCTAACCTAACCTAACCTAACCTAACCTAACCTAACCTAACCTAACCTAACCTAACCTAACCTAACCTAACCTAACCTAACCTAACCTAACCTAACCTAACCTAACCTAACCTAACCTAACCTAACCTAACCTAACCTAACCTAACCTAACCTAACCTAACCTAACCTAACCTAACCTAACCTAACCTAACCTAACCGAATTCGCGAAGCGCACTAAATTTTATTACTTTTAAATATCTTTAAACTCAACTTTCATTCAGTAAATTCCATTTTATTAAAACAATAATATTTAAATAACATAGATACAGTTACAAATTATTAGGGTCGGGCCTTATCTGTCTTCTGTCTGCCGCCGAGTTTTCGCCGAATTCGTGAAGCGCTTTAAATTTCATTTTTTTTTCTCACTAGTTTTAAATACCTTAAAAACTCAATTTCCTTAACAGGATTAAAACAATAAAAACAATAATAATATAAATACAGTTACAACTTTAAACTAAAATTTCATTTTTATAAATAATCCTCTCAGGTAACAGAACGCAAAATAATAAATACTTCCAGAGCGTCGGTCGCCTTTTCTTAACAGGATTTTAACAACAAAAATATTTTATAAAATAGTTACAATTACAAATCTAAGTTAAAAACTACATTTCAATATTTAATCTTTTAAATATCTTTAAACTCAACTTTCATTCAGTAAATTCCATTTTATTAAAACAATAATATTTAAATAACATAGATACAGTTACAAACTTCAAGCTAAAATTCCATTTTTATAAATAATCCCCTCAGGTAATAGAACCTAAAACAATAAATACGTCCAGAGCCGTCGGTCGCCTTTTGTTCTTGCACGTGCGCTAGCAAGCGATTATTAGGGTCGGGCCTTATCTGTCTTCTGTCTGCCGCCGAGTTTTCGCCGAATTCGTGAAGCGCTTTAAATTTCATTTTTTTTTTTCTCACTAGTTTTAAATACCTTAAAAACTCAATTTCCTTAACAGGATTAAAACAATAAAAACAATAATAATATAAATACAATCATAAAGTAAATTCCATCTGAATACTCCTCCGTAATAAGCTAAATATGTTCCGCTCACCACCCAAAACCATGAGACAAACCCCCTCGCCTGCTGCGGTTAGCGCGCAGTCAGAAGCGCTTCTGCCGTCGTTTGCCCGCTCTCCCACCAAGCTGGTCATCAGCGATCAATCAAACCCTATTGACGAAGCCTGCGAATGGCTCACCAAAGCCAAAGAGGCGCTCGGGGCCTCAAGAAACATTAAAACAGAGATAAAAAATAGCATTCACGCCTCCCTAGAAAATGCCACGCTTATTATCAAGACCAGGCTCACGGGTCTCCCATCCTGCCCAACACCAACACCTACTTTAATTGAGCAACCGCAAGGTCCTCCCAACAAAACGAGCCCGGTTACTTTTGCGCCTCAGCAGGACGAACTCCTGCACAAACTAAAAGAGCACACGGCACTTCTTGAGCTAAATAACAAAAAAATGACCAAACTAATGGATAAAATTAACAATATTAACTCGGCCACTACAACCACCAACGCCCCATCTGGGCTGAATAAATCATATGCTAGTATCGCAGCTACCTCTAAAAAGGAGTCGGGGCCGTCCATAGTGGTCAGCGGAGAACCCAGCTCAACCCCCCAACAACTAGTCGATAAAGTCAGAAAATCCATTAATTTCCGAGAGGGCGGCTACGCACCGTTAAAAATATCTCCCCTGTCAAAGGGCAAATTAAAGATCACTTTTAATAATAACGAAAACCGGCAACACGCGCTCACGCATCTAAAAAAGACGGGCTCGCTCAATGCGGAAGAGGAGCGCCGTCTCGATCCCATGATACATATTAAAGGTATCAGCAAAAACACTCCCCCTGAGGACCTAATCAACATAATAAAAGACCAAAATCCATCTCTGAAAGAGGAAAAATTCGACGTAAAATTCAAAAGAAATAACAGGAACGAAAACCTGTACAACGCGGTTATAAACACTTCGCCGACAGCCTGGCGCAAGTTCCTGGAGCTCGAAAGGGTCGCTATCACTTATCAGAGGGTCCATTGTGAGAATTTCTCACCGTTCCTACAGTGCAGAAACTGCCAAGGTTTTGGGCACACCAAAAACCGTTGTCCAGCCACCGTCCCCACCTGCGCTAAGTGCGCAAAGACACACTCAACGGGTGAATGCAGCAAGGCGGCCTCAGAGAAGCCTTGCTGCATTAACTGCACCGAACAAAACCACCAATTTAAGACCCAGACCGATGTCGGTCATCGCGCTGACGGCGAAAACTGCCCCAAGGTGAAGTCCATGCGTGCCCGCGTCGAGGCCAAAATCAATTACATTTAAACATGCACGCTCATTTTAATATCTTACAGGCGAACCTCGATAGGTCTCGCAATGCATTTCACGAACTCAAATTACACTTTGATAACAATCACATCGACATAGCAGTCATCTCCGAGCCATATCTAGGTAACAACACTCACTCACCGCACATACCAGGCCTACGCACATTCCAAACCAATCGGGGAGGAAATACGAAAGCCTGTATAGTTACACGTCCGCACATCAACGCTATGCTACTCACACAACACTCTACCGGCAACCTGGTAATCATCTCCATACCCACCCATACCTCCACACTATACGTGGCTTCTGTATACATAGAGCCAGAAACAGACAATAATGACACTCTCAACACACTAGAACACTTCATCACTCAACACCCTCACGCGTCTATCGTAGTATGCGGAGACTTCAACGCATGGCATTCACTCTGGGGCGGAGGTCGCTACCCCCGTAGCAATAGACGGGGTCACGATCTGGTCGACCTCATGAGCTCCTCGGACTTGCACCTGTGCAATGTGGGAAATACACCCACTTTCGAAACAATCACACACGGCCGCCCTCGCTCTTCCATTATCGACCTAACCTTTAGCACCACACCGCTCATCAACAAAATAAGACACTGGGAAGTCAGGCCTCACCTATTCCCATCCACTCAACACAACGTAATCACATTCCAAATTAGTCTGCAAAACCCGCCAACCGCGACACCCAACCAAAGCACCTTTTTATACCGCACAAAAAACGCGAACTGGCACTCGTTCAAGGAAAATCTGCTCTCCAAATTTGTCAATAGTAAAATTCTGGACACCAACTTCCTCGACATATCACCCACCGAACTCGACTCAATCGTAGAACGCACGACGCTCATTATCAATGAAGCTTGTAAAATATCATTTCCATTAAAAACCGGTAAACAAAAAAGCAAAGCCCCCTTCTGGAATGACCGCCTGGAGCACCTCAAAACAAAATGCATCCAATTACATCGGACGCTGCATCGCACAACACGATCTCATAACACACCCTCACCCGACCTAATCGAACAATACAGGGAAACAAAAGAGCAATATGCGTCAGAGATGCGCCGGGCCTCGACAGACAGCTTTCGGGCTTTCTGCGAGGCTCAGGGCAAGGACGACGCATGGTCCATTACAAACAAACTTTTAAAAGACAAAGCGATAAACATACACCCGGGTACACTTAAGATCAACAACACATACACAAACACCGAGCAGGAGACTGCCGAAGCACTAATAAACCACTTTTACCCCGGGGATGATCCTGACTCGAGCGAACACCGCGACATCAGGGGGGCTGCCAATGTTCTCCCTAACACGGAGAACGAACCCCCCTTTACCACCACCGAGATATTCGACGCCATCGGCTCGATCGGTAATAATAAAGCACCGGGTCATGACCACCTTACCAGTGACATTTGCGCCGTGTTCGCTCGTCTGTTTCCGGAATTCATCACCAACTTATTTAATTGCTGCTTGACCATTTCACACTTCCCTTCCATTTGGAAAGAGGCGGTAGTTAAAATCATTCCCAAGCCGGGAAAAACAAAGCTCGAAGAGCTAAGCTCCTACCGACCTATCGGTCTCATACCCGTCTTCGGCAAAACACTTGAGAAATTATTTACTAAAAGATTAACTTTCAACGCACACAACCTTAAACTACTGAACCCGAATCAATTCGGCTTTACGGAGCAGACAAGCACCGTACAGGCTATACAACAAGCCATAGGTACAGTCACATCAGCCAAGACCAAGGGCCAGCTAGCAATAGCCGTCTCCCTCGATATCAAAGCAGCTTTCGACAATGCGTGGTGGCCCGCCGTCTACGACGGGCTCCGACGCATTGGTTGTCCCGTAAATATTTTTAAAATTATAAAAAGTTACCTCCAAGATAGAAAAGTGTCACTACGACTCGGCAACACCACCGTCACAAAACACACCGAGAAAGGATGTGTCCAAGGATCAGCTTGCGGGCCTATCCTCTGGAACATCATTCTCAACAACCTGCTCGACACACCCATTCCAGAAGGCTGCTCCCTTCAGGCATACGCAGACGACGTCCTGCTTATAAGCACGGCCAAGGACACTAATACACTCGAACAGATCACAAACTCGGCTCTGGAAACGATTCGACTATGGGGACACAGCGTCAAGCTCCATTTCGGTCCAGACAAGACACAATGTATCGCGTTCACCAAACCCGCGACTCTCAGTCGAATCGTTTTCGATGGCGTGCCACTCAAATTCAGCAACACTATCAAATACTTAGGCCTAATCATAGATAGCAAACTTAACTTCAACGAACACCTCAATTACATTCTAGAAAAGGCAATAAAAATATTCCATAAGATTATAATGTACACCAGACCAACGTGGGGTCCGCACCCCGACAACATTAGACTCATATACCAAATGGTCATCGAACCCATCATAACGTACGCCTCGGGTATCTGGGGCCACATCGCCTCAAAGAAATATGTAAGAAAACGTCTCAACAGCACACAAAGGCTATTTGCCATAAAAATAATTAGAGGATTTCGCACAATATCCACCTGCGCGGCCACGGCTTTAGCCCAAATCACCCCGCTAGACCTCAAGGTCCTAGAGACCGCTGAGCTAGAACAAACACGAATCAATAGAACTAGCGATAGGATCCCCTCCGACATCCCGATCGAAAAACCTGTACCTTTTAAGGAGCTCCTCCACCCTGCACATAGGACACCGATCGACACACACGTTGCAGACATCACCACCAATAAAATCTCTACATCACACACGCACATATACACGGACGGCAGCAAACAAAGCGACGGCTCTGTCGGCGCGGCATTCGTTGTCTTCCCGCCCTCCGCTCACTCATCGACTCTTACAAAATTATTCAAACTACACAGCACCAGCTCGGTCTTCCAGGCTGAACTGTTTGCAATATTAAAAGCAGTAGAACACATTCATAAAAATAAAATAACACACTCGCACATTCATACCGACTCACAGTCATCACTTGCCGCACTCAAACAATCGTCTAACACACACCCGCTTGTAGCACAAATACACAAAACGATTCACAAGATAAAGCACACACACGAAAACCCCGAGATCCTATTTCAATGGGTTAAAGGACACTCCGGGATCCCTGGCAACGAAGCCGCGGACGTAGCCGCCTCTAAAGCCGCGAACCAGCACTGCTCCCCATCCCACATAGCATGTCCCCTTTCCTACATAAAAACAACAATAAAAAGCGCGACCAAAGTCATAAACAATAACAGATACGTAGGAGACAGCACAGGCCGCTTTACGGTTAACATATTCCCGAACTTAGAAGATATAAAATCATTTTTTTCGACCGTACCCATTTCTTTTCAACTCACACAATTCCTCACAGGACACTCTTTCGCCAAAAGCTACCTGAGCCGATTCAAAATCACAGACAACGACACATGCCCATGCGACAACCACACAACACAGACACTGAAACACTTGCTCGAAGAGTGCCCTAGGTTTATAACTGAAAGACATAACCACACACAAAAATTTACAACACACAATCTGACAAATATCAATCCCTTCTCCCTAAGAGAATTGATTCCGCACCCCACAGAACTAAAATCACTCATTAGCCTTATGACCTATATCGTAAACTGCCTAAAAAAGTTCAACAATTAAAATCAAATGCCTATAGAATTGTATAAATTCACACGACCTATTGTTTATTTTTTATTTATTTTTTTGTATATCTAGCTACTTGTTGCAATGTTTAAAGCCATATTAAAATTAAAATTATTTGCAGTGTATAAATTTAATATAACAGATATTTTTTCTTCTTTTCCTGTTTAAAATATTGAATCAATTGTAACTTAACACTATTACGGTAAAAGAAGTAATAGAAACCTAATAAAAACCTTGTATTATAATTATAACCGTTAACTAAGCGTAAAATCATTTTATTTAACACCGAGACTCCACGTCACATTGGACGCCAATTTCTTGCTAAACAAACTCAAACACACTTACTTTGTATAATTACTCACTCATAGCAAGTCATAACCAATTTGTTTTGTATACTTTTGTTTCGTCTATGTGACAAAAATTGTAAAGGTGTAAGGAAAAAGAAGGTATCAAATAGCCACTTCTTCCTTGCATCTCCATCCTCTCGTGAATAACTTTTGTAATAGTTTAAAAAAAAAAAAACATACATAATCAAAAAATAATAATTGCGAACAAACTAAAAAAAAAAAAAAAAAAAAAAAAACAACCTAACCTAACCTAACCTAACCTAACCTAACCTAACCTAACCTAACCTAACCTAACCTAACCTAACCTAACCTAACCTAACCTAACCTAACCTAACCTAACCTAACCTAACCTAACCTAACCTAACCTAACCTAACCTAACCTAACCTAACCTAACCTAACCTAACCTAACCTAACCTAACCTAACCTAACCTAACCTAACCTAACCTAACCTAACCTAACCTAACCTAACCTAACCTAACCTAACCTAACCTAACCTAACCTAACCTAACCTAACCTAACCTAACCTAACCTAACCTAACCTAACCTAACCTAACCTAACCTAACCTAACCTAACCTAACCTAACCTAACCTAACCTAACCTAACCTAACCTAACCTAACCTAACCTAACCTAACCTAACCTAACCTAACCTAACCTAACCTAACCTAACCTAACCTAACCTAACCTAACCTAACCTAACCTAACCTAACCTAACCTAACCTAACCTAACCTAACCTAACCTAACCTAACCTAACCTAACCTAACCTAACCTAACCTAACCTAACCTAACCTAACCTAACCTAACCTAACCTAACCTAACCTAACCTAACCTAACCTAACCTAACCTAACCTAACCTAACCTAACCTAACCTAACCTAACCTAACCTAACCTAACCTAACCTAACCTAACCTAACCTAACCTAACCTAACCTAACCTAACCTAACCTAACCTAACCTAACCTAACCTAACCTAACCTAACCTAACCTAACCTAACCTAACCTAACCTAACCTAACCTAACCTAACCTAACCTAACCTAACCTAACCTAACCTAACCTAACCTAACCTAACCTAACCTAACCTAACCTAACCTAACCTAACCTAACCTAACCTAACCTAACCTAACCTAACCTAACCTAACCTAACCTAACCTAACCTAACCTAACCTAACCTAACCTAACCTAACCTAACCTAACCTAACCTAACCTAACCTAACCTAACCTAACCTAACCTAACCTAACCTAACCTAACCTAACCTAACCTAACCTAACCTAACCTAACCTAACCTAACCTAACCTAACCTAACCTAACCTAACCTAACCTAACCTAACCTAACCTAACCTAACCTAACCTAACCTAACCTAACCTAACCTAACCTAACCTAACCTAACCTAACCTAACCTAACCTAACCTAACCTAACCTAACCTAACCTAACCTAACCTAACCTAACCTAACCTAACCTAACCTAACCTAACCTAACCTAACCTAACCTAACCTAACCTAACCTAACCTAACCTAACCTAACCTAACCTAACCTAACCTAACCTAACCTAACCTAACCTAACCTAACCTAACCTAACCTAACCTAACCTAACCTAACCTAACCTAACCTAACCTAACCTAACCTAACCTAACCTAACCTAACCTAACCTAACCTAACCTAACCTAACCTAACCTAACCTAACCTAACCTAACCTAACCTAACCTAACCTAACCTAACCTAACCTAACCTAACCTAACCTAACCTAACCTAACCTAACCTAACCTAACCTAACCTAACCTAACCTAACCTAACCTAACCTAACCTAACCTAACCTAACCTAACCTAACCTAACCTAACCTAACCTAACCTAACCTAACCTAACCTAACCTAACCTAACCTAACCTAACCTAACCTAACCTAACCTAACCTAACCTAACCTAACCTAACCTAACCTAACCTAACCTAACCTAACCTAACCTAACCTAACCTAACCTAACCTAACCTAACCTAACCTAACCTAACCTAACCTAACCTAACCTAACCTAACCTAACCTAACCTAACCTAACCTAACCTAACCTAACCTAACCTAACCTAACCTAACCTAACCTAACCTAACCTAACCTAACCTAACCTAACCTAACCTAACCTAACCTAACCTAACCTAACCTAACCTAACCTAACCTAACCTAACCTAACCTAACCTAACCTAACCTAACCTAACCTAACCTAACCTAACCTAACCTAACCTAACCTAACCTAACCTAACCTAACCTAACCTAACCTAACCTAACCTAACCTAACCTAACCTAACCTAACCTAACCTAACCTAACCTAACCTAACCTAACCTAACCTAACCTAACCTAACCTAACCTAACCTAACCTAACCTAACCTAACCTAACCTAACCTAACCTAACCTAACCTAACCTAACCTAACCTAACCTAACCTAACCTAACCTAACCTAACCTAACCTAACCTAACCTAACCTAACCTAACCTAACCTAACCTAACCTAACCTAACCTAACCTAACCTAACCTAACCTAACCTAACCTAACCTAACCTAACCTAACCTAACCTAACCTAACCTAACCTAACCTAACCTAACCTAACCTAACCTAACCTAACCTAACCTAACCTAACCTAACCTAACCTAACCTAACCTAACCTAACCTAACCTAACCTAACCTAACCTAACCTAACCTAACCTAACCTAACCTAACCTAACCTAACCTAACCTAACCTAACCTAACCTAACCTAACCTAACCTAACCTAACCTAACCTAACCTAACCTAACCTAACCTAACCTAACCTAACCTAACCTAACCTAACCTAACCTAACCTAACCTAACCTAACCTAACCTAACCTAACCTAACCTAACCTAACCTAACCTAACCTAACCTAACCTAACCTAACCTAACCTAACCTAACCTAACCTAACCTAACCTAACCTAACCTAACCTAACCTAACCTAACCTAACCTAACCTAACCTAACCTAACCTAACCTAACCTAACCTAACCTAACCTAACCTAACCTAACCTAACCTAACCTAACCTAACCTAACCTAACCTAACCTAACCTAACCTAACCTAACCTAACCTAACCTAACCTAACCTAACCTAACCTAACCTAACCTAACCTAACCTAACCTAACCTAACCTAACCTAACCTAACCTAACCTAACCTAACCTAACCTAACCTAACCTAACCTAACCTAACCTAACCTAACCTAACCTAACCTAACCTAACCTAACCTAACCTAACCTAACCTAACCTAACCTAACCTAACCTAACCTAACCTAACCTAACCTAACCTAACCTAACCTAACCTAACCTAACCTAACCTAACCTAACCTAACCTAACCTAACCTAACCTAACCTAACCTAACCTAACCTAACCTAACCTAACCTAACCTAACCTAACCTAACCTAACCTAACCTAACCTAACCTAACCTAACCTAACCTAACCTAACCTAACCTAACCTAACCTAACCTAACCTAACCTAACCTAACCTAACCTAACCTAACCTAACCTAACCTAACCTAACCTAACCTAACCTAACCTAACCTAACCTAACCTAACCTAACCTAACCTAACCTAACCTAACCTAACCTAACCTAACCTAACCTAACCTAACCTAACCTAACCTAACCTAACCTAACCTAACCTAACCTAACCTAACCTAACCTAACCTAACCTAACCTAACCTAACCTAACCTAACCTAACCTAACCTAACCTAACCTAACCTAACCTAACCTAACCTAACCTAACCTAACCTAACCTAACCTAACCTAACCTAACCTAACCTAACCTAACCTAACCTAACCTAACCTAACCTAACCTAACCTAACCTAACCTAACCTAACCTAACCTAACCTAACCTAACCTAACCTAACCTAACCTAACCTAACCTAACCTAACCTAACCTAACCTAACCTAACCTAACCTAACCTAACCTAACCTAACCTAACCTAACCTAACCTAACCTAACCTAACCTAACCTAACCTAACCTAACCTAACCTAACCTAACCTAACCTAACCTAACCTAACCTAACCTAACCTAACCTAACCTAACCTAACCTAACCTAACCTAACCTAACCTAACCTAACCTAACCTAACCTAACCTAACCTAACCTAACCTAACCTAACCTAACCTAACCTAACCTAACCTAACCTAACCTAACCTAACCTAACCTAACCTAACCTAACCTAACCTAACCTAACCTAACCTAACCTAACCTAACCTAACCTAACCTAACCTAACCTAACCTAACCTAACCTAACCTAACCTAACCTAACCTAACCTAACCTAACCTAACCTAACCTAACCTAACCTAACCTAACCTAACCTAACCTAACCTAACCTAACCTAACCTAACCTAACCTAACCTAACCTAACCTAACCTAACCTAACCTAACCTAACCTAACCTAACCTAACCTAACCTAACCTAACCTAACCTAACCTAACCTAACCTAACCTAACCTAACCTAACCTAACCTAACCTAACCTAACCTAACCTAACCTAACCTAACCTAACCTAACCTAACCTAACCTAACCTAACCTAACCTAACCTAACCTAACCTAACCTAACCTAACCTAACCTAACCTAACCTAACCTAACCTAACCTAACCTAACCTAACCTAACCTAACCTAACCTAACCTAACCTAACCTAACCTAACCTAACCTAACCTAACCTAACCTAACCTAACCTAACCTAACCTAACCTAACCTAACCTAACCTAACCTAACCTAACCTAACCTAACCTAACCTAACCTAACCTAACCTAACCTAACCTAACCTAACCTAACCTAACCTAACCTAACCTAACCTAACCTAACCTAACCTAACCTAACCTAACCTAACCTAACCTAACCTAACCTAACCTAACCTAACCTAACCTAACCTAACCTAACCTAACCTAACCTAACCTAACCTAACCTAACCTAACCTAACCTAACCTAACCTAACCTAACCTAACCTAACCTAACCTAACCTAACCTAACCTAACCTAACCTAACCTAACCTAACCTAACCTAACCTAACCTAACCTAACCTAACCTAACCTAACCTAACCTAACCTAACCTAACCTAACCTAACCTAACCTAACCTAACCTAACCTAACCTAACCTAACCTAACCTAACCTAACCTAACCTAACCTAACCTAACCTAACCTAACCTAACCTAACCTAACCTAACCTAACCTAACCTAACCTAACCTAACCTAACCTAACCTAACCTAACCTAACCTAACCTAACCTAACCTAACCTAACCTAACCTAACCTAACCTAACCTAACCTAACCTAACCTAACCTAACCTAACCTAACCTAACCTAACCTAACCTAACCTAACCTAACCTAACCTAACCTAACCTAACCTAACCTAACCTAACCTAACCTAACCTAACCTAACCTAACCTAACCTAACCTAACCTAACCTAACCTAACCTAACCTAACCTAACCTAACCTAACCTAACCTAACCTAACCTAACCTAACCTAACCTAACCTAACCTAACCTAACCTAACCTAACCTAACCTAACCTAACCTAACCTAACCTAACCTAACCTAACCTAACCTAACCTAACCTAACCTAACCTAACCTAACCTAACCTAACCTAACCTAACCTAACCTAACCTAACCTAACCTAACCTAACCTAACCTAACCTAACCTAACCTAACCTAACCTAACCTAACCTAACCTAACCTAACCTAACCTAACCTAACCTAACCTAACCTAACCTAACCTAACCTAACCTAACCTAACCTAACCTAACCTAACCTAACCTAACCTAACCTAACCTAACCTAACCTAACCTAACCTAACCTAACCTAACCTAACCTAACCTAACCTAACCTAACCTAACCTAACCTAACCTAACCTAACCTAACCTAACCTAACCTAACCTAACCTAACCTAACCTAACCTAACCTAACCTAACCTAACCTAACCTAACCTAACCTAACCTAACCTAACCTAACCTAACCTAACCTAACCTAACCTAACCTAACCTAACCTAACCTAACCTAACCTAACCTAACCTAACCTAACCTAACCTAACCTAACCTAACCTAACCTAACCTAACCTAACCTAACCTAACCTAACCTAACCTAACCTAACCTAACCTAACCTAACCTAACCTAACCTAACCTAACCTAACCTAACCTAACCTAACCTAACCTAACCTAACCTAACCTAACCTAACCTAACCTAACCTAACCTAACCTAACCTAACCTAACCTAACCTAACCTAACCTAACCTAACCTAACCTAACCTAACCTAACCTAACCTAACCTAACCTAACCTAACCTAACCTAACCTAACCTAACCTAACCTAACCTAACCTAACCTAACCTAACCTAACCTAACCTAACCTAACCTAACCTAACCTAACCTAACCTAACCTAACCTAACCTAACCTAACCTAACCTAACCTAACCTAACCTAACCTAACCTAACCTAACCTAACCTAACCTAACCTAACCTAACCTAACCTAACCTAACCTAACCTAACCTAACCTAACCTAACCTAACCTAACCTAACCTAACCTAACCTAACCTAACCTAACCTAACCTAACCTAACCTAACCTAACCTAACCTAACCTAACCTAACCTAACCTAACCTAACCTAACCTAACCTAACCTAACCTAACCTAACCTAACCTAACCTAACCTAACCTAACCTAACCTAACCTAACCTAACCTAACCTAACCTAACCTAACCTAACCTAACCTAACCTAACCTAACCTAACCTAACCTAACCTAACCTAACCTAACCTAACCTAACCTAACCTAACCTAACCTAACCTAACCTAACCTAACCTAACCTAACCTAACCTAACCTAACCTAACCTAACCTAACCTAACCTAACCTAACCTAACCTAACCTAACCTAACCTAACCTAACCTAACCTAACCTAACCTAACCTAACCTAACCTAACCTAACCTAACCTAACCTAACCTAACCTAACCTAACCTAACCTAACCTAACCTAACCTAACCTAACCTAACCTAACCTAACCTAACCTAACCTAACCTAACCTAACCTAACCTAACCTAACCTAACCTAACCTAACCTAACCTAACCTAACCTAACCTAACCTAACCTAACCTAACCTAACCTAACCTAACCTAACCTAACCTAACCTAACCTAACCTAACCTAACCTAACCTAACCTAACCTAACCTAACCTAACCTAACCTAACCTAACCTAACCTAACCTAACCTAACCTAACCTAACCTAACCTAACCTAACCTAACCTAACCTAACCTAACCTAACCTAACCTAACCTAACCTAACCTAACCTAACCTAACCTAACCTAACCTAACCTAACCTAACCTAACCTAACCTAACCTAACCTAACCTAACCTAACCTAACCTAACCTAACCTAACCTAACCTAACCTAACCTAACCTAACCTAACCTAACCTAACCTAACCTAACCTAACCTAACCTAACCTAACCTAACCTAACCTAACCTAACCTAACCTAACCTAACCTAACCTAACCTAACCTAACCTAACCTAACCTAACCTAACGCTAACCTAACCTAACCTAACCTAACCTAACCTAACCTAACCTAACCTAACCTAACCTAACCTAACCTAACCTAACCTAACCTAACCTAACCTAACCTAACCTAACCTAACCTAACCTAACCTAACCTAACCTAACCTAACCTAACCTAACCTAACCTAACCTAACCTAACCTAACCTAACCTAACCTAACCTAACCTAACCTAACCTAACCTAACCTAACCTAACCTAACCTAACCTAACCTAACCTAACCTAACCTAACCTAACCTAACCTAACCTAACCTAACCTAACCTAACCTAACCTAACCTAACCTAACCTAACCTAACCTAACCTAACCTAACCTAACCTAACCTAACCTAACCTAACCTAACCTAACCTAACCTAACCTAACCTAACCTAACCTAACCTAACCTAACCTAACCTAACCTAACCTAACCTAACCTAACCTAACCTAACCTAACCTAACCTAACCTAACCTAACCTAACCTAACCTAACCTAACCTAACCTAACCTAACCTAACCTAACCTAACCTAACCTAACCTAACCTAACCTAACCTAACCTAACCTAACCTAACCTAACCTAACCTAACCTAACCTAACCTAACCTAACCTAACCTAACCTAACCTAACCTAACCTAACCTAACCTAACCTAACCTAACCTAACCTAACCTAACCTAACCTAACCTAACCTAACCTAACCTAACCTAACCTAACCTAACCTAACCTAACCTAACCTAACCTAACCTAACCTAACCTAACCTAACCTAACCTAACCTAACCTAACCTAACCTAACCTAACCTAACCTAACCTAACCTAACCTAACCTAACCTAACCTAACCTAACCTAACCTAACCTAACCTAACCTAACCTAACCTAACCTAACCTAACCTAACCTAACCTAACCTAACCTAACCTAACCTAACCTAACCTAACCTAACCTAACCTAACCTAACCTAACCTAACCTAACCTAACCTAACCTAACCTAACCTAACCTAACCTAACCTAACCTAACCTAACCTAACCTAACCTAACCTAACCTAACCTAACCTAACCTAACCTAACCTAACCTAACCTAACCTAACCTAACCTAACCTAACCTAACCTAACCTAACCTAACCTAACCTAACCTAACCTAACCTAACCTAACCTAACCTAACCTAACCTAACCTAACCTAACCTAACCTAACCTAACCTAACCTAACCTAACCTAACCTAACCTAACCTAACCTAACCTAACCTAACCTAACCTAACCTAACCTAACCTAACCTAACCTAACCTAACCTAACCTAACCTAACCTAACCTAACCTAACCTAACCTAACCTAACCTAACCTAACCTAACCTAACCTAACCTAACCTAACCTAACCTAACCTAACCTAACCTAACCTAACCTAACCTAACCTAACCTAACCTAACCTAACCTAACCTAACCTAACCTAACCTAACCTAACCTAACCTAACCTAACCTAACCTAACCTAACCTAACCTAACCTAACCTAACCTAACCTAACCTAACCTAACCTAACCTAACCTAACCTAACCTAACCTAACCTAACCTAACCTAACCTAACCTAACCTAACCTAACCTAACCTAACCTAACCTAACCTAACCTAACCTAACCTAACCTAACCTAACCTAACCTAACCTAACCTAACCTAACCTAACCTAACCTAACCTAACCTAACCTAACCTAACCTAACCTAACCTAACCTAACCTAACCTAACCTAACCTAACCTAACCTAACCTAACCTAACCTAACCTAACCTAACCTAACCTAACCTAACCTAACCTAACCTAACCTAACCTAACCTAACCTAACCTAACCTAACCTAACCTAACCTAACCTAACCTAACCTAACCTAACCTAACCTAACCTAACCTAACCTAACCTAACCTAACCTAACCTAACCTAACCTAACCTAACCTAACCTAACCTAACCTAACCTAACCTAACCTAACCTAACCTAACCTAACCTAACCTAACCTAACCTAACCTAACCTAACCTAACCTAACCTAACCTAACCTAACCTAACCTAACCTAACCTAACCTAACCTAACCTAACCTAACCTAACCTAACCTAACCTAACCTAACCTAACCTAACCTAACCTAACCTAACCTAACCTAACCTAACCTAACCTAACCTAACCTAACCTAACCTAACCTAACCTAACCTAACCTAACCTAACCTAACCTAACCTAACCTAACCTAACCTAACCTAACCTAACCTAACCTAACCTAACCTAACCTAACCTAACCTAACCTAACCTAACCTAACCTAACCTAACCTAACCTAACCTAACCTAACCTAACCTAACCTAACCTAACCTAACCTAACCTAACCTAACCTAACCTAACCTAACCTAACCTAACCTAACCTAACCTAACCTAACCTAACCTAACCTAACCTAACCTAACCTAACCTAACCTAACCTAACCTAACCTAACCTAACCTAACCTAACCTAACCTAACCTAACCTAACCTAACCTAACCTAACCTAACCTAACCTAACCTAACCTAACCTAACCTAACCTAACCTAACCTAACCTAACCTAACCTAACCTAACCTAACCTAACCTAACCTAACCTAACCTAACCTAACCTAACCTAACCTAACCTAACCTAACCTAACCTAACCTAACCTAACCTAACCTAACCTAACCTAACCTAACCTAACCTAACCTAACCTAACCTAACCTAACCTAACCTAACCTAACCTAACCTAACCTAACCTAACCTAACCTAACCTAACCTAACCTAACCTAACCTAACCTAACCTAACCTAACCTAACCTAACCTAACCTAACCTAACCTAACCTAACCTAACCTAACCT
This sequence comes from Pieris mannii, assembly GCA_028984075.1. NCBI lineage: Eukaryota > Metazoa > Arthropoda > Insecta > Lepidoptera > Pieridae > Pieris > Pieris mannii. Next base: position 61,058 of record CM054785.1, read on the forward strand.
AACCTAACCTAACCTAACCTAACCTAACCTAACCTAACCTAACCTAACCTAACCTAACCTAACCTAACCTAACCTAACCTAACCTAACCTAACCTAACCTAACCTAACCTAACCTAACCTAACCTAACCTAACCTAACCTAACCTAACCTAACCTAACCTAACCTAACCTAACCTAACCTAACCTAACCTAACCTAACCTAACCTAACCTAACCTAACCTAACCTAACCTAACCTAACCTAACCTAACCTAACCTAACCTAACCTAACCTAACCTAACCTAACCTAACCTAACCTAACCTAACCTAACCTAACCTAACCTAACCTAACCTAACCTAACCTAACCTAACCTAACCTAACCTAACCTAACCTAACCTAACCTAACCTAACCTAACCTAACCTAACCTAACCTAACCTAACCTAACCTAACCTAACCTAACCTAACCTAACCTAACCTAACCTAACCTAACCTAACCTAACCTAACCTAACCTAACCTAACCTAACCTAACCTAACCTAACCTAACCTAACCTAACCTAACCTAACCTAACCTAACCTAACCTAACCTAACCTAACCTAACCTAACCTAACCTAACCTAACCTAACCTAACCTAACCTAACCTAACCTAACCTAACCTAACCTAACCTAACCTAACCTAACCTAACCTAACCTAACCTAACCTAACCTAACCTAACCTAACCTAACCTAACCTAACCTAACCTAACCTAACCTAACCTAACCTAACCTAACCTAACCTAACCTAACCTAACCTAACCTAACCTAACCTAACCTAACCTAACCTAACCTAACCTAACCTAACCTAACCTAACCTAACCTAACCTAACCTAACCTAACCTAACCTAACCTAACCTAACCTAACCTAACCTAACCTAACCTAACCTAACCTAACCTAACCTAACCTAACCTAACCTAACCTAACCTAACCTAACCTAACCTAACCTAACCTAACCTAACCTAACCTAACCTAACCTAACCTAACCTAACCTAACCTAACCTAACCTAACCTAACCTAACCTAACCTAACCTAACCTAACCTAACCTAACCTAACCTAACCTAACCTAACCTAACCTAACCTAACCTAACCTAACCTAACCTAACCTAACCTAACCTAACCTAACCTAACCTAACCTAACCTAACCTAACCTAACCTAACCTAACCTAACCTAACCTAACCTAACCTAACCTAACCTAACCTAACCTAACCTAACCTAACCTAACCTAACCTAACCTAACCTAACCTAACCTAACCTAACCTAACCTAACCTAACCTAACCTAACCTAACCTAACCTAACCTAACCTAACCTAACCTAACCTAACCTAACCTAACCTAACCTAACCTAACCTAACCTAACCTAACCTAACCTAACCTAACCTAACCTAACCTAACCTAACCTAACCTAACCTAACCTAACCTAACCTAAC
>CM054785.1:77500-87500 GCA_028984075.1 Pieris mannii
CCTAACCTAACCTAACCTAACCTAACCTAACCTAACCTAACCTAACCTAACCTAACCTAACCTAACCTAACCTAACCTAACCTAACCTAACCTAACCTAACCTAACCTAACCTAACCTAACCTAACCTAACCTAACCTAACCTAACCTAACCTAACCTAACCTAACCTAACCTAACCTAACCTAACCTAACCTAACCTAACCTAACCTAACCTAACCTAACCTAACCTAACCTAACCTAACCTAACCTAACCTAACCTAACCTAACCTAACCTAACCTAACCTAACCTAACCTAACCTAACCTAACCTAACCTAACCTAACCTAACCTAACCTAACCTAACCTAACCTAACCTAACCTAACCTAACCTAACCTAACCTAACCTAACCTAACCTAACCTAACCTAACCTAACCTAACCTAACCTAACCTAACCTAACCTAACCTAACCTAACCTAACCTAACCTAACCTAACCTAACCTAACCTAACCTAACCTAACCTAACCTAACCTAACCTAACCTAACCTAACCTAACCTAACCTAACCTAACCTAACCTAACCTAACCTAACCTAACCTAACCTAACCTAACCTAACCTAACCTAACCTAACCTAACCTAACCTAACCTAACCTAACCTAACCTAACCTAACCTAACCTAACCTAACCTAACCTAACCTAACCTAACCTAACCTAACCTAACCTAACCTAACCTAACCTAACCTAACCTAACCTAACCTAACCTAACCTAACCTAACCTAACCTAACCTAACCTAACCTAACCTAACCTAACCTAACCTAACCTAACCTAACCTAACCTAACCTAACCTAACCTAACCTAACCTAACCTAACCTAACCTAACCTAACCTAACCTAACCTAACCTAACCTAACCTAACCTAACCTAACCTAACCTAACCTAACCTAACCTAACCTAACCTAACCTAACCTAACCTAACCTAACCTAACCTAACCTAACCTAACCTAACCTAACCTAACCTAACCTAACCTAACCTAACCTAACCTAACCTAACCTAACCTAACCTAACCTAACCTAACCTAACCTAACCTAACCTAACCTAACCTAACCTAACCTAACCTAACCTAACCTAACCTAACCTAACCTAACCTAACCTAACCTAACCTAACCTAACCTAACCTAACCTAACCTAACCTAACCTAACCTAACCTAACCTAACCTAACCTAACCTAACCTAACCTAACCTAACCTAACCTAACCTAACCTAACCTAACCTAACCTAACCTAACCTAACCTAACCTAACCTAACCTAACCTAACCTAACCTAACCTAACCTAACCTAACCTAACCTAACCTAACCTAACCTAACCTAACCTAACCTAACCTAACCTAACCTAACCTAACCTAACCTAACCTAACCTAACCTAACCTAACCTAACCTAACCTAACCTAACCTAACCTAACCTAACCTAACCTAACCTAACCTAACCTAACCTAACCTAACCTAACCTAACCTAACCTAACCTAACCTAACCTAACCTAACCTAACCTAACCTAACCTAACCTAACCTAACCTAACCTAACCTAACCTAACCTAACCTAACCTAACCTAACCTAACCTAACCTAACCTAACCTAACCTAACCTAACCTAACCTAACCTAACCTAACCTAACCTAACCTAACCTAACCTAACCTAACCTAACCTAACCTAACCTAACCTAACCTAACCTAACCTAACCTAACCTAACCTAACCTAACCTAACCTAACCTAACCTAACCTAACCTAACCTAACCTAACCTAACCTAACCTAACCTAACCTAACCTAACCTAACCTAACCTAACCTAACCTAACCTAACCTAACCTAACCTAACCTAACCTAACCTAACCTAACCTAACCTAACCTAACCTAACCTAACCTAACCTAACCTAACCTAACCTAACCTAACCTAACCTAACCTAACCTAACCTAACCTAACCTAACCTAACCTAACCTAACCTAACCTAACCTAACCTAACCTAACCTAACCTAACCTAACCTAACCTAACCTAACCTAACCTAACCTAACCTAACCTAACCTAACCTAACCTAACCTAACCTAACCTAACCTAACCTAACCTAACCTAACCTAACCTAACCTAACCTAACCTAACCTAACCTAACCTAACCTAACCTAACCTAACCTAACCTAACCTAACCTAACCTAACCTAACCTAACCTAACCTAACCTAACCTAACCTAACCTAACCTAACCTAACCTAACCTAACCTAACCTAACCTAACCTAACCTAACCTAACCTAACCTAACCTAACCTAACCTAACCTAACCTAACCTAACCTAACCTAACCTAACCTAACCTAACCTAACCTAACCTAACCTAACCTAACCTAACCTAACCTAACCTAACCTAACCTAACCTAACCTAACCTAACCTAACCTAACCTAACCTAACCTAACCTAACCTAACCTAACCTAACCTAACCTAACCTAACCTAACCTAACCTAACCTAACCTAACCTAACCTAACCTAACCTAACCTAACCTAACCTAACCTAACCTAACCTAACCTAACCTAACCTAACCTAACCTAACCTAACCTAACCTAACCTAACCTAACCTAACCTAACCTAACCTAACCTAACCTAACCTAACCTAACCTAACCTAACCTAACCTAACCTAACCTAACCTAACCTAACCTAACCTAACCTAACCTAACCTAACCTAACCTAACCTAACCTAACCTAACCTAACCTAACCTAACCTAACCTAACCTAACCTAACCTAACCTAACCTAACCTAACCTAACCTAACCTAACCTAACCTAACCTAACCTAACCTAACCTAACCTAACCTAACCTAACCTAACCTAACCTAACCTAACCTAACCTAACCTAACCTAACCTAACCTAACCTAACCTAACCTAACCTAACCTAACCTAACCTAACCTAACCTAACCTAACCTAACCTAACCTAACCTAACCTAACCTAACCTAACCTAACCTAACCTAACCTAACCTAACCTAACCTAACCTAACCTAACCTAACCTAACCTAACCTAACCTAACCTAACCTAACCTAACCTAACCTAACCTAACCTAACCTAACCTAACCTAACCTAACCTAACCTAACCTAACCTAACCTAACCTAACCTAACCTAACCTAACCTAACCTAACCTAACCTAACCTAACCTAACCTAACCTAACCTAACCTAACCTAACCTAACCTAACCTAACCTAACCTAACCTAACCTAACCTAACCTAACCTAACCTAACCTAACCTAACCTAACCTAACCTAACCTAACCTAACCTAACCTAACCTAACCTAACCTAACCTAACCTAACCTAACCTAACCTAACCTAACCTAACCTAACCTAACCTAACCTAACCTAACCTAACCTAACCTAACCTAACCTAACCTAACCTAACCTAACCTAACCTAACCTAACCTAACCTAACCTAACCTAACCTAACCTAACCTAACCTAACCTAACCTAACCTAACCTAACCTAACCTAACCTAACCTAACCTAACCTAACCTAACCTAACCTAACCTAACCTAACCTAACCTAACCTAACCTAACCTAACCTAACCTAACCTAACCTAACCTAACCTAACCTAACCTAACCTAACCTAACCTAACCTAACCTAACCTAACCTAACCTAACCTAACCTAACCTAACCTAACCTAACCTAACCTAACCTAACCTAACCTAACCTAACCTAACCTAACCTAACCTAACCTAACCTAACCTAACCTAACCTAACCTAACCTAACCTAACCTAACCTAACCTAACCTAACCTAACCTAACCTAACCTAACCTAACCTAACCTAACCTAACCTAACCTAACCTAACCTAACCTAACCTAACCTAACCTAACCTAACCTAACCTAACCTAACCTAACCTAACCTAACCTAACCTAACCTAACCTAACCTAACCTAACCTAACCTAACCTAACCTAACCTAACCTAACCTAACCTAACCTAACCTAACCTAACCTAACCTAACCTAACCTAACCTAACCTAACCTAACCTAACCTAACCTAACCTAACCTAACCTAACCTAACCTAACCTAACCTAACCTAACCTAACCTAACCTAACCTAACCTAACCTAACCTAACCTAACCTAACCTAACCTAACCTAACCTAACCTAACCTAACCTAACCTAACCTAACCTAACCTAACCTAACCTAACCTAACCTAACCTAACCTAACCTAACCTAACCTAACCTAACCTAACCTAACCTAACCTAACCTAACCTAACCTAACCTAACCTAACCTAACCTAACCTAACCTAACCTAACCTAACCTAACCTAACCTAACCTAACCTAACCTAACCTAACCTAACCTAACCTAACCTAACCTAACCTAACCTAACCTAACCTAACCTAACCTAACCTAACCTAACCTAACCTAACCTAACCTAACCTAACCTAACCTAACCTAACCTAACCTAACCTAACCTAACCTAACCTAACCTAACCTAACCTAACCTAACCTAACCTAACCTAACCTAACCTAACCTAACCTAACCTAACCTAACCTAACCTAACCTAACCTAACCTAACCTAACCTAACCTAACCTAACCTAACCTAACCTAACCTAACCTAACCTAACCTAACCTAACCTAACCTAACCTAACCTAACCTAACCTAACCTAACCTAACCTAACCTAACCTAACCTAACCTAACCTAACCTAACCTAACCTAACCTAACCTAACCTAACCTAACCTAACCTAACCTAACCTAACCTAACCTAACCTAACCTAACCTAACCTAACCTAACCTAACCTAACCTAACCTAACCTAACCTAACCTAACCTAACCTAACCTAACCTAACCTAACCTAACCTAACCTAACCTAACCTAACCTAACCTAACCTAACCTAACCTAACCTAACCTAACCTAACCTAACCTAACCTAACCTAACCTAACCTAACCTAACCTAACCTAACCTAACCTAACCTAACCTAACCTAACCTAACCTAACCTAACCTAACCTAACCTAACCTAACCTAACCTAACCTAACCTAACCTAACCTAACCTAACCTAACCTAACCTAACCTAACCTAACCTAACCTAACCTAACCTAACCTAACCTAACCTAACCTAACCTAACCTAACCTAACCTAACCTAACCTAACCTAACCTAACCTAACCTAACCTAACCTAACCTAACCTAACCTAACCTAACCTAACCTAACCTAACCTAACCTAACCTAACCTAACCTAACCTAACCTAACCTAACCTAACCTAACCTAACCTAACCTAACCTAACCTAACCTAACCTAACCTAACCTAACCTAACCTAACCTAACCTAACCTAACCTAACCTAACCTAACCTAACCTAACCTAACCTAACCTAACCTAACCTAACCTAACCTAACCTAACCTAACCTAACCTAACCTAACCTAACCTAACCTAACCTAACCTAACCTAACCTAACCTAACCTAACCTAACCTAACCTAACCTAACCTAACCTAACCTAACCTAACCTAACCTAACCTAACCTAACCTAACCTAACCTAACCTAACCTAACCTAACCTAACCTAACCTAACCTAACCTAACCTAACCTAACCTAACCTAACCTAACCTAACCTAACCTAACCTAACCTAACCTAACCTAACCTAACCTAACCTAACCTAACCTAACCTAACCTAACCTAACCTAACCTAACCTAACCTAACCTAACCTAACCTAACCTAACCTAACCTAACCTAACCTAACCTAACCTAACCTAACCTAACCTAACCTAACCTAACCTAACCTAACCTAACCTAACCTAACCTAACCTAACCTAACCTAACCTAACCTAACCTAACCTAACCTAACCTAACCTAACCTAACCTAACCTAACCTAACCTAACCTAACCTAACCTAACCTAACCTAACCTAACCTAACCTAACCTAACCTAACCTAACCTAACCTAACCTAACCTAACCTAACCTAACCTAACCTAACCTAACCTAACCTAACCTAACCTAACCTAACCTAACCTAACCTAACCTAACCTAACCTAACCTAACCTAACCTAACCTAACCTAACCTAACCTAACCTAACCTAACCTAACCTAACCTAACCTAACCTAACCTAACCTAACCTAACCTAACCTAACCTAACCTAACCTAACCTAACCTAACCTAACCTAACCTAACCTAACCTAACCTAACCTAACCTAACCTAACCTAACCTAACCTAACCTAACCTAACCTAACCTAACCTAACCTAACCTAACCTAACCTAACCTAACCTAACCTAACCTAACCTAACCTAACCTAACCTAACCTAACCTAACCTAACCTAACCTAACCTAACCTAACCTAACCTAACCTAACCTAACCTAACCTAACCTAACCTAACCTAACCTAACCTAACCTAACCTAACCTAACCTAACCTAACCTAACCTAACCTAACCTAACCTAACCTAACCTAACCTAACCTAACCTAACCTAACCTAACCTAACCTAACCTAACCTAACCTAACCTAACCTAACCTAACCTAACCTAACCTAACCTAACCTAACCTAACCTAACCTAACCTAACCTAACCTAACCTAACCTAACCTAACCTAACCTAACCTAACCTAACCTAACCTAACCTAACCTAACCTAACCTAACCTAACCTAACCTAACCTAACCTAACCTAACCTAACCTAACCTAACCTAACCTAACCTAACCTAACCTCCCCTGTCAAAGGGCAAATTAAAGATCACTTTTATTAATAACGAAAACCGGCAACACGCGCTCACGCATCTAAAAAAGACAGGCTCGCTCAATGCGGAAGAGGAGCGCCGTCTCGATCCCATGATACATATTAAAGGTATCAGCAAAAACACTCCCCCTGAGGACCTAATCAACATAATAAAAGACCAAAATCCATCTCTGAAAGAGGAAAAATTCGACGTAAAATTCAAAAGAAATAACAGGAACGAAAACCTGTACAACGCGGTTATAAACACTTCGCCGACAGCCTGGCGCAAGTTCCTGGAGCTCGAAAGGGTCGCTATCACTTATCAGAGGGTCCATTGTGAGAATTTCTCACCGTTCCTACAGTGCAGAAACTGCCAAGGTTTTGGGCACACCAAAAACCGTTGTCCAGCCACCGTCCCCACCTGCGCTAAGTGCGCAAAGACACACTCAACGGGTGAATGCAGCAAGGCGGCCTCAGAGAAGCCTTGCTGCATTAACTGCACCGAATACAACCACCAATTTAAGACCCAGACCGATGTCGGTCATCGCGCTGACGGCGAAAACTGCCCCAAGGTGAAGTCCATGCGTGCCCGCGTCGAGGCCAAAATCAATTACATTTAAACATGCACGCTCATTTTAATATCTTACAGGCGAACCTCGATAGGTCTCGCAATGCATTTCACGAACTCAAATTACACTTTGATAACAATCACATCGACATAGCAGTCATCTCCGAGCCATATCTAGGTAACAACACTCACTCACCGCACATACCAGGCCTACGCACATTCCAAACCAATCGGGGAGGAAATACGAAAGCCTGTATAGTTACACGTCCGCACATCAACGCTATGCTACTCACACAACACTCTACCGGCAACCTGGTAATCATCTCCATACCCACCCATACCTCCACACTATACGTGGCTTCTGTATACATAGAGCCAGAAACAGACAATAATGACACTCTCAACACACTAGAACACTTCATCACTCAACACCCTCACGCGTCTATCGTAGTATGCGGAGACTTCAACGCATGGCATTCACTCTGGGGCGGAGGTCGCTACCCCCGTAGCAATAGACGGGGTCACGATCTGGTCGACCTCATGAGCTCCTCGGACTTGCACCTGTGCAATGTGGGAAATACACCCACTTTCGAAACAATCACACACGGCCGCCCTCGCTCTTCCATTATCGACCTAACCTTTAGCACCACACCGCTCATCAACAAAATAAGACACTGGGAAGTCAGGCCTCACCTATTCCCATCCACTCAACACAACGTAATCACATTCCAAATTAGTCTGCAAAACCCGCCAACCGCGACACCCAACCAAAGCACCTTTTTATACCGCACAAAAAACGCGAACTGGCACTCGTTCAAGGAAAATCTGCTCTCCAAATTTGTCAATAGTAAAATTCTGGACACCAACTTCCTCGACATATCACCCACCGAACTCGACTCAATCGTAGAACGCACGACGCTCATTATCAATGAAGCTTGTAAAATATCATTTCCATTAAAAACCGGTAAACAAAAAAGCAAAGCCCCCTTCTGGAATGACCGCCTGGAGCACCTCAAAACAAAATGCATCCAATTACATCGGACGCTGCATCGCACAACACGATCTCATAACACACCCTCACCCGACCTAATCGAACAATACAGGGAAACAAAAGAGCAATATGCGTCAGAGATGCGCCGGGCCTCGACAGACAGCTTTCGGGCTTTCTGCGAGGCTCAGGGCAAGGACGACGCATGGTCCATTACAAACAAACTTTTAAAAGACAAAGCGATAAACATACACCCGGGTACACTTAAGATCAACAACACATACACAAACACCGAGCAGGAGACTGCCGAAGCACTAATAAACCACTTTTACCCCGGGGATGATCCTGACTCGAGCGAACACCGCGACATCAGGGGGGCTGCCAATGTTCTCCCTAACACGGAGAACGAACCCCCCTTTACCACCACCGAGATATTCGACGCCATCGGCTCGATCGGTAATAATAAAGCACCGGGTCATGACCACCTTACCAGTGACATTTGCGCCGTGTTCGCTCGTCTGTTTCCGGAATTCATCACCAACTTATTTAATTGCTGCTTGACCATTTCACACTTCCCTTCCATTTGGAAAGAGGCGGTAGTTAAAATCATTCCCAAGCCGGGAAAAACAAAGCTCGAAGAGCTAAGCTCCTACCGACCTATCGGTCTCATACCCGTCTTCGGCAAAACACTTGAGAAATTATTTACTAAAAGATTAACTTTCAACGCACACAACCTTAAACTACTGAACCCGAATCAATTCGGCTTTACGGAGCAGACAAGCACCGTACAGGCTATACAACAAGCCATAGGTACAGTCACATCAGCCAAGACCAAGGGCCAGCTAGCAATAGCCGTCTCCCTCGATATCAAAGCAGCTTTCGACAATGCGTGGTGGCCCGCCGTCTACGACGGGCTCCGACGCATTGGTTGTCCCGTAAATATTTTTAAAATTATAAAAAGTTACCTCCAAGATAGAAAAGTGTCACTACGACTCGGCAACACCACCGTCACAAAACACACCGAGAAAGGATGTGTCCAAGGATCAGCTTGCGGGCCTATCCTCTGGAACATCATTCTCAACAACCTGCTCGACACACCCATTCCAGAAGGCTGCTCCCTTCAGGCATACGCAGACGACGTCCTGCTTATAAGCACGGCCAAGGACACTAATACACTCGAACAGATCACAAACTCGGCTCTGGAAACGATTCGACTATGGGGACACAGCGTCAAGCTCCATTTCGGTCCAGACAAGACACAATGTATCGCGTTCACCAAACCCGCGACTCTCAGTCGAATCGTTTTCGATGGCGTGCCACTCAAATTCAGCAACACTATCAAATACTTAGGCCTAATCATAGATAGCAAACTTAACTTCAACGAACACCTCAATTACATTCTAGAAAAGGCAATAAAAATATTCCATAAGATTATAATGTACACCAGACCAACGTGGGGTCCGCACCCCGACAACATTAGACTCATATACCAAATGGTCATCGAACCCATCATAACGTACGCCTCGGGTATCTGGGGCCACATCGCCTCAAAGAAATATGTAAGAAAACGTCTCAACAGCACACAAAGGCTATTTGCCATAAAAATAATTAGAGGATTTCGCACAATATCCACCTGCGCGGCCACGGCTTTAGCCCAAATCACCCCGCTAGACCTCAAGGTCCTAGAGACCGCTGAGCTAGAACAAACACGAATCAATAGAACTAGCGATAGGATCCCCTCCGACATCC